>VDFB02082573.1:81570-287375 GCA_007258455.2 Sequoia sempervirens
TTTTCAAATGTTTTGATTTTTTATTTTTCCAATGTTTTGGGGTTTTTTAAGATTTTGACCAAGAGACTAACCTAAGGACCTATCCTAGTGGCCTCAAGGGTTGATCAACATATTAGCCTTTCCTACGTTATACATGCAAATACCACGTAATTCGACTAATGATTTCACTGATTTACGAACGAAGATATACATGATGAAATGTCAATTTATTATGACGGACTCTTAAAGGATTGACCTAAGTGTCTCGGGGGATGATCAAAGATCAACCTTGCCTACGTTCAAGGCTTAGAGACCCGTAGTTCGACAAGACGACTCTATTTTTGAATTTTTGACTGACTTTTTGACCTATTTTTGGATTTTGATATGTTTTGAATGTTTTTGGATTTTCTTGGTTTTCTGATGTTTTTGGATTTTCCGATTTTCTGATGTTTTTGGATTTTCTGATTTTCTGATGTTTTTGGATTTTCTAATTTAAGGACTTCAAGAATATACATGAATCTGATCTTATGAGAACATGCCCATAGCGTGAGGTGATAGACTACTCTGATAAAGGCAGGAAAAACTGACATTGAGAATGGGTCGAGTAGTACTAGGAGGGATCATGACACAAACATAGGACCAAGCTATGATGCAGATGTCGAATAGATGGGTGATGGAGATATGGAATACGATGGATGATGGAATCTTGATGGAGGCATGATGGAAAAACAGAGGCCATAGAAAGATCTTGAGTGAATGAAAAATGAGTTATTTACATAGGTACTGTTTGCAGTTTTCACTAGAAGGATGATTTTTCTCTTTACTATTTTTTTTTATTTATACCAAGGCCTGGTACAGTTTCATCAAAGGTATTAACTATTTTTTGAGGGAGTTTTTTGGATTTTTTTGGATTTTTTGGTTTATGCAGCAGAAAATTAGGCATAAAACTATTTGAGATGGGAACTATTCATGGGCTCTTGCAAAGGCTCCCCTTCGGGTGTTGACAAATGATATGCCCCTAACTTATAGCTCACTGTGATGACAAATGGTCCGAATCAGTTGGGCTCAAATTTTCCTTTGTTGTTTGGATTATGGACATTTTTTTTATTCTCTTTTAGTACTAGTTCTCCAACTTGGAAAGTCTTGCTTCTGATCTTCTTGTTATAGCTCCTTTTGAGTTTGTTCTAATAGACTTACAAATGATTTAAAGTGTCTATATGCCGCTCATCCAGTAGCTCCAGCTCATTCAATCTTGATACTCAGTATTCTTCATCCGTGATGAGTTTTTGTAGTGATATTCTTAGAGATGGGAGCTCGATCTCAATGGGTAATATTGCCTCTGATCGTAATTCGACTAATGATTTCACTGATTTACGAACGAAGATATACATGATGAAATGTCAGTTTATTATGACGGACTCTTAAAGGATTGACCTAAGTGTCTAGGGGGATGATCAATGATCAACCTTGCCTACGTTCAAGGCTTAGAGACCCGTAGTTCGACAAGACGACTCTGTTTTTGAATTTTTGACTGACTTTTTGACCTATTTTTGGATTTTGATATGTTTTGAATGTTTTTGGATTTTCTTGGTTTTCTGATGTTTTTGGATTTTCCGATTTTCTGATGTTTTTGTATTTTCTGATTTTCTGATGTTTTTGGATTTTCTAATTTAAGGACTTCAAGAATATACATGAATCTGATCTTATGAGAACATGCCCATAGCATGAGGTGATAGACTACTCCGATAAAGGCAGGAAAAACTGACGTTGAGAATGGGTCGAGTAGTACTAGGAGGGATCATGACACAAACATAGGACCAAGCTATGATGCAGATGTCGAATAGATGGGTGATGGAGATATGGAATACGATGGATGATGGAATCTTGATGGAGG
The DNA here is from genome assembly GCA_007258455.2 of Sequoia sempervirens. NCBI lineage: Eukaryota > Viridiplantae > Streptophyta > Pinopsida > Cupressales > Cupressaceae > Sequoia > Sequoia sempervirens. The sequence continues at coordinate 83,444 of VDFB02082573.1, forward strand.
CATGATGAAGAACAGGCCATGAAGATCTTGGTGAATGAAAAATGATTATTTACATAGGGTACCTGTTTGCCAGGTTTTCACTAGAGGATGATTTTTCTCTTTACTATTTTTTTTTTGTTGTCACCAAGATGCCTGTTTGCTAGGTTTTCATCAAGGTAACTATTTTTTTAGGATTTTTTTGGATTTTTTGGATTTTTTTGGTTTTATACCTTGAAAAATTAGGCATAAAACTATTTGAGATGGGAACTATTCATGGGCTCTTGCAAAGGCTCCCCTTCGGGTGTTGACAAATGATATGCCCCTAACTTATAGCTCACTGTGATGACAAATGGTCCTAATCAGTTGGGCTCAAATTTTCCTTTGTTGTTTGGATTATGGACATTTTTTTTATTCTCTTTTAGTACTAGTTCTCCAACTTGGAAAGTCTTGCTTCTGATCTTCTTGTTATAGCTCCTTTTGAGTTTGTTCTAATAGACTTACAAATGATTTAAAGTGTCTATATGCCGCTCATCCAGTAGCTCCAGCTCATTCAATCTTGATACTCGGTATTCTTCATCCGTGATGAGTTTTTGTAGTGATATTCTTAGAGATGGGAGCTCGATCTCAATGGGTAATATTGCCTCTGATCTGTAGACTAGGGAGAAGGGAGTGGCATAGGTGGGTGTGCGGATGTTGGTTCGGTAGGCCCAGAGGGCGGGATTTAGCTACAGATGCCAGTCATGACCTACGTCATTGATTGTTTTCTTGAGGATTTTCAAAATGGTTTTATTGGTGAATTTTGCTTGGCCATTGCCTTGGGGATAGTATGGGGTGGAAAAATGATGTTGGATTTTGAATTTTTTGCATAGATCATGAACCTCCTCATTCTTGAAAGGTGTCCCATTATTTGAGATAATAGCTTGGGGAACACCATATCGACATATTAAGTAGTTCAAGATGAACTTTGATATCTGCTTTCCAGTGATATATGTCATAGGGATGGCTTCCACCCACTTGTTGAAGTATTCAGTGGCAGTTATGATGAACTTGTGGCCATTAGATGAGGTGGGAGTGATTTTTCCAATGAGATCGAGTCCCCATTGCGAGAAGGGCCATGGTGTGACAAGAGGATGAAGTTCTTGAGCTGGAGCATGGATGAGGTCCCCATGTTGCTGACATTGTAGGCACCTTTTGATGTAGTCATGTGCTTCTCTTTCCATTGTAGGCCAATAATACCCCATCCTTAACAATTTCTTGGCTAGGGTCATTCCACTCGAGTGTGAACCACAGATGTCATTATGCACCTCAGTTAAAGTAGTCAATGCCTCCTCAGTGTTTAAACAACATAGTAGGGCTCCTTTTATGCTCCTACAGTAAAGGTTATTTCCTAGGATGATAAACCAGGATGCTTTCTTAACAAAGGTTCTTTTTAGGCTTGAAGGTAAGTCAGCAGGTAAGACCCCTATTCACAAGTAGTTATAAATGTCATGGTACCAGGGATCACTGGGACCAACAATTTCACACACAAATTCTAACTTCGGTACCTCGAATACGGGTACGAGAAGTTGTTCTACCAAGAATTCATGTTTTGGGATGTTGCGAGGGATGTCCAGTAGGGATCCAATCATTGCCATGACGTCTACTGCTCTGTTGTTGGCTTTGGGAATTTTCTCAAATGTGATATTAATGAATGATTCTTTGAGAATCTCTACCAACTTATTGTATGGAGTCAGCTTATCATCCTTTGTCTGGTACTCATCATTCACTTAGTTTATTATCAGCTGGGAGTCACCATATACTTTGAGAGTCATGATGTGCCACTGCACTGCTATTCTGAGACCTATGGTTAAAGCCTCGTATTTTGCAATGTTGTTGGTGAAAAGGAATTCCAATTTGTAGGATCTAGGTATACAATCCCCCTACGGGGTGATGAAGAAAACACCAGCTCCTGATCCATGCTGCGTATAGGAGCCATCAAAGTAGAGTTTCCAATGGTCAGTTATGCTGACATTGAATATGGATTCGTCGATAAACTCTGATATAAGTGGATTCTCTAAATAGATTGGTGCTTCTACAAGTTGATCTACAATGACTTGGCCTTTGATTACTTTTCGTTCCATGTATTCAATGTCATACTTTGATAGTATCATTACCCATTTAGCCATCCTTCCTGTGAGCATTATTTTTGACAATAGGTACTTGAGGGGATCGATTTTGGTGATGAGTTTGATTTTTTGTGGCAGCATGTAATGTCTATATTTTTGTGAAGCAAAAACAACTGCTAGACATGATTTTTCAATGAATGAGTAGTTTAACTCATGCCTAGCCATTGTTCTGCTGATATAATAGATGTCCCTTTCTATCCCATTCTCATCGTGTTGAGCTAGGAGAGCTCCAAGGGTTGTTGTTGTTGCTGACACAAAGAATTAATGGATTTCTTGGGATCGATGGCGTGAGGAATAGAGGTGTGAGTAGATATTCTTTGATTTTTTTTAAGGATTCTTCACACTTGTCATCCCATTTGTACGCTACTCCCTTGTGAAGTAGGTGAGAATATGGGTTTTGTTTATCTGCCAGTTGTGCTATAAATCTGCGAAAGGATTGAATCCTGCCTTGGAGACCTCTCAATTGTTTCAATGTTCTAGGTGCCTCCATCTCTAAGATTTCTTTCACTTTTGTTGGATCTATTTCAATACCCCTCATTGACACTATGTAGCCCAGTAGCTTTCCTGATTGTACGCTGAATACGCACTTCTTTGGATTTAAGCGAACCTGTTATTCCTCTAGCCTGTTGAAGATAACACTCAAGGTTGCTATGTGATCTTTCCTCTTTCTATATTTTGTTGGTATGCCATCAACATAATCTTCAATAGTTTTATGGATCATGTCATGGAATATTAACGTCATGGCTCTTTGGTATGTTTCTCCTGCATTCTTCAAGCTGAATGGCATCATATTCCAGCAATAAGTCCCCCATGGACAAGTGAAGGTCGTTTTGTGTTGGTCCTATTTAGCAATCATTATCTGGTTGTATCCCAAGAAACCATCCATCATGTCCATGATCATGTCAATGTTGGGCAATGGGAAATTGTCTTTTGGACATGCTTTGTTTCATTCCCTGAAGTCTATGCAGATTTAGATGCCCCCATCTGGTTTTGAAACATGAACCAGATTTGACACCCATTCTAGATAATCGATTGGTCAAATGAATCTTGCGTCCAGTAGCTTCTTCAATTCCATTTTGACTAGCATGGCAATCTAAGGGTGCATTTTTCTGAGCTTTTGTCTAACGGGCTTTACTTCAGAGTATACTGCTAGGTGATGAACTACAATTTCTGGATCAAGCCCTGGCATATCTGCATAGCTCCATGCAAAATTAACTTGTCTTTCTCTCAAGAAGGCTGCTAGGAGCTCTTGTTCCTCTGATAGTAATGACTGCATGGAATGTTATGTGTGGGGTCTCCTCTATTCCTAGATTAATTGGATTACATTTTTCTGCTAGGAACATTGTCTTTTCTTGATGAAGAGCTCTAAAAGGAAGATTGAATCCCCCATCCTCAGGCACCTTGGAGAGGTTTTCACCATTGGATGTCTTCTTTCTTTTTACTTTTTCAGGTCGGAGAGTGCCACAATGTGGTTTTCACTCAAAGACCTAGAGATTATTCTTAGTTTTTCGCTTTTGTGACTGAGGGATTCAATCGTTTCCCCATAATATGCATGTGTATCTAGCTCAATGATAAATCTTGTTTTATGATCCCCACATGGAATATTATCCTGTAGTCCCATGAATTCTGAGAGCGCCTCATTATTTTTTGAATGTGTCAAGAATTGGCGGTCCTCGTTGGTCATAATCAATGAGTTGTGCGTAGACTAGATGGATTTCATGGTTTTGATGGTCTATGGGCTCAAATGACATAGTACTAATCAAGAGACAAACACCATATTAGATCCAATGCAATTTAGTATCATGATTCCCCAAGAAATCCATTTAAATTGCAATGAAAAGGAAATGAAATGAAGAACATAAAAAAACACAAGCCAAAGATATTAAATCCTATTCAAATGCAAATGAAAACTCTTGATCTCTTGGGGGAGTTGGTGCCAATTTGATGTGGAAATTGGCCCTTTCTCAACTCCTATGATGCAAGCTTGATGAATGTTGATGAATGATCCACTTTGTTGATGATTGAAGTGTGCTCTTAGATGAAAATTTGCATAACCTAGCTATAAAACTCAATGAGATGGATGAAGATTGCTATGGATTTGAGTGTAGTAAGTTTACTCAAGTTGCGGATGATAGAACCAGAAACGAAGCCTCTTATTTATAGAATGATAAGATGGAGAAATTCCCAAAATGAAGCAATGTGGGACTAACATTCAACCAATGGCAAGGTGTCACTTGTCCAAATGTGAATGGATGGAGGATGTGCAATTTTTGATGAATGTTCCCATAAATGCAATTAGGTGATATTTGAAAATGGTGAAATGACATGTAAGAGGGAAAAGGAATGTCTTAAATGCCACTTGGCTCAATGCAAAATGAAATAAATGTCTCGTTGGAAGGATAAAGTCACTTGGATTTTGAATTCAAATTGAGAGAATATTCCCCCATTATGCCATGTTGAGAGAAAATAGAGATTTAATAAATGAATTAAATCTATTTTCATGTGAAAGTGGGAAAAGCCAGAGGATGTGACATGAGTTTAGATTAAATTAATCAGGATTAGGTTAATTTAATGAGGGATTAGATGATTTGAATTTTTGACTTAGATTAATGGATTAAAATAAATCAAAAGGAGATGAAAAGTGATTTAGACTTAGTTAAATAAATGTTTTGATTTATTTAGCTAAAGGGAATGATGTTAGTGGTTTAATTAAATAAGTTTGATTTATTTAATTAAATGAAGAACTTTAGAAGTTAATTAAATAATATTGGTTTATTTAATTAAAGAGGGACCTTAGGATTGATTTATGATTTAATTAAGTAAATTTGATTGATTTGATTAATAGAGGAATTAAGATGGATTAATTAAGTATTTAATAAAGGGATGATTTAAAGAAGAATCGAAATTAGTTGATCAAAACATTTTTCATGTCTACAGTTATAACCTGAGTAATGCACTCACTCTGTTTGGGTCTATTGAAATACCTCTTTCAAAAATAATGTGTCCCACCAGTTTATCTTCAATCACCCCAAAAATACATTTCTTAGGATTTAGTGAAACTCTATAGGTTTCACACTTTACAATATTGCTCTAAGATCTCGAACATGATCTCCTTTGTTCTTTGAAAATACTATGAGGTCATCCATGTAGATGATAATATATTTTCCTATGAAATCTCGAAAAGCATAATCCATAGCTCTCTGAAATGTAGCTCCGACATTTATCAACCCAAATGACATCCTTCTGTAAGAAAAAGGTCCCCTCTTTGTGGTGAATGTTGTCTTCATCCAATCTTCCTTCGCTACCATTACTTGATTATATCCAGTGAATCCATCCAAAAAGGACATCATCTGTGAACCATTGATGATTTGTAATACTTCTTCCAGTGAAGGTAGTGGATAATTATCTTTCTCAGACACCTTATTAAGATTTTGGAAATCTACACACAACCGTATGTCTCGATTCTTCTTCCTTATAGGTACCAATTTTTCCACCCAGGTAGAATGTCTGATAGGAAATATTATTTGGGATGAGAGAAGCTTTTGGACTTCCTTTCGGATTAGTGGTTCTAAGAGTGCATTTACTAGTCGTTGTTTCTATTGAACAGGCTTTACATTAGGCTTTAGCAATATTGTATGTGTAATGATGGAAGTATCATAGGTTTTCAAGTCTTCATATGTCCACGCTATAACTTTTCAATAATATTTGAGTGCCTGAGCAATATTTCTCCTTTCTTCTTCAATACACACCTTTCCTATAAGCACATTCTTAGGATTTTCTATAGTATGCAAATTGTATAATTTAGATTGCCCTCCATCACTTTGGGGAAAATATTTCTGTCAAACTATCTGATCTATGTCAAACAGTTGTTCCAACTCAATTATCCCTTTCAGAATACTATTATCTTTAGCTTGAGCTAATTCTACGTCTTGAATTTTGCCATCGGAGCAAATCTATTTCTTCAATTATTTGTTCTTCGAAGATACCAAAGTTAGTAATGAATTCCAGTATGTTTTGATCATCTTCGAACACTTTCAAATTTGTAACATTATTGAGAACCGAAGGTAACTGCACCAATTCAACTATAAATCTTCTTAAATATGAAGCATCTAAATGTTCTAGAGCACTAGCAGCAGTAGCTAAAGCATCGACTATTTGATTAAATCTTTGTGGAATGTGAGTAATGTTGAAAGCATCAAAATCTTCTATTAGATCCCATACTCTATGTCGATAATTGGACAATTGCTTGTAATGACAAACATACTACTTTCAAACTTATCTAACTATCTATTCAGAGTCACCAAACACCTTAAGAATTTTGACTTTCTTCTTGATTGTGAGCATCAAACCATGAATAAGGGTTTCATATTCTGCACATTGTTAGTACATTGGAATTGCAATCAATAAGAAACAAGAAAATATTTACCTTGCGGGTTGATGAGTTCAACTCCAATTCCAATTCCTTGTTTTGATTTGGATCTATCAAACTTAAGGATCCCAGATTGATCATCTGTAACTTGAAACTTACCATTCTTAAGAGTTGTCGAATTAGCATCTTCAATTTGTGTAGCCTGGACTTTGTCTCCGTGTATTTTTGGTTCATACCTTTTGATCTTATCATGTTCTAGACAGTACTGGTTCTCAATTTTGTGAATTATTTCCAAGCACATCATGCAACTGTCTTCTGAATGCGTAGAATTGTGTAACCCACACCAATCCTGCAATAAAAAAATAGTGAAATTTTAATCTTATCACTCTTTCGAGCTTCTGTAATAATATTCTTCCAAAATTTATCATAATGACAACTTTCTTCTTCAGAAGAATCACAATTTGATTCAATTAAAACATCAGTTCCAGGAGTTATATGATTATTCTCTTCAGCCTTGCATGTAAATACTTCTTCTATTTTAACTCATGAGCTTTGGATTTTATAAACCCTTGGTTCTACATCAATATATAGAACTTCATTTTTTTGATCGTAATCAGTGATCATGTATTTCATACGCGGTTCTCTCTCAATTGTAATTTGATTAGGAACTCCTTTCCATGGTAACCACATATGTGAGAAATCCATGGCCATGTACCCATTCAAATTCTTTGACCAATCCCTACTTAATAACATACCGTAAGTGTTAGGTATCTTAATGACCTGAATGTCTATAAAATACTGAATCTTGGGGATTCGACGCTAGCTACATATGAATATTAGTTAACTCTCTGACTACATTTACTTCAGTTTTGTCAAGTTGAGTAACTTTCTTTAAAGAAATTTCTGGAGTCAACCCTAGCATTTGACATATGGACAAAGGCATCACATTAGTAGAGGCTCTAAATTCTACTAAACAATTATGAATATTTTTACCAAATATTCTCAGCATGAGTAAGAATGGCGGGGATTCTAGTTTTCCTTTGTAAAAGGCTACTTGCACATCCGCCATAGGAACAATGTTCTTTTCTTTTTCTTTAATGGAATTATCTTTCACTTGATATTCTCTAAATTTCCTTTCTTTTGGAAGATCTTCTAAAGTATTTAAGAAAGCTTTCCTGATCGTAGGTGTTTTGAGCAATTCTGATAAAGAAAGGCTAATTTTTACCTTTTTTATTTCTTCTGCTAAATAATTAGTCAAGTTGTTTTGATCAGTAGAATCTACTTTTTCATTTCGTGAAACATTTGATGAATTATAATGAGAGGTCACCTTAGGTAACCCTGGAGTATTGCTTGATTTATCATTTAGTAGAGTGTTAAAGTTGTTAGGTGGAATTGACATGGTCAACGACTCATTGAATTTATTTCCACCATTTGTGTTACTTCTCAGGTTATAACTATGTCCTTTTTGATATTGTTGAAAATCATGAGTTCCATCAACTTCATCTTGGGGTTCATTTTCATCTTGATAAGGAAACATATATGTTTCTAAATTCATGTCTAAACTATCTCCTTCATATTCATGAGTATGACTCCTGACAACAACAGATGACCCGACACATTCGTAACTTTCAAGAACTAAAGAAAAATCATATCCTATTGGAACCAATTCATTTATTTTAGGAGGATGAGAGTCACATTGTTCGTTGTAATGTGTGGTAGCCAACAAAATATTTGAAGTGGTTTTAAACTATGGACAATCCACTTTAGTATGAGCATTTGTATTATGAATTCTACACCAATTATTCATCGCAAGGTTAGCTAAATTCACCTTCAACGTGGATCTATCATTAGAAGGATTAGCATTATCTAAAGTTGTGGATATTCCTCCATTATTTGGTCATGTGTTCCAAGGTCTAGGTGGTCTGGGAGCATTATATGCTCGACTTTGCGAATTATGATTGTTATTTTGAGAATAAAAGTTTTCATTTCTTAATTGTGTAACCTCTGTGGTTAACCTTTTGAGTTGAGTTGTGATTTCTCTAATTTCTTCCTTGTCATCTAGAATTTTAACATTTTGACTCTCTTGAGTTTGTGAGAAGAAAGAATTTCCATTTGGATGCAACTTTGTGATAGCTAGACCAGGGTGAGGGACTAAAGCTTGACTATTTCCTGGTTGAAAGAAATTATTCTAAGGAATTGTCCCATTCTGGACCATTAAAGAAAAATCATTAGGAATCATTGGATGATTTAAAGGGACTCTATTCACACTTGGGACAGGATAATTATTCAATCCATTTCCACCATTTGCAGATGATCCACTTCTAAGGTGTTTCATTTCTAAATTTACACTTACGGCTTCAGCATAGGCTTCTAGTAAAGTAGTAGGAGGATTTTCCCTTCACTTCACAAACATATCAGTTAAAGGACCTACTTTCGTATACTAAATAGCAATGGCAGACAAATTATCCACTACATATGGTGCATGTAACCTAGAATAATCCTTTTGTAATTTTTCATTAAAAGCAGTTATAGGTTCTCCATCGAACCTCTTGATTTGAGAAAACTGATGATATAACAAGGTAGGATCAATTGGTGTTCTAAATCTGGCCAAAAATTGACTTTCCATATCTTTCCATGATCTAACTGAGTTATGAGGTAGGTTGATATACCACTGGTAAACTTCATCACTTAAGGTATATGGAAATAATCTACACACGACGTCTTCATGTTGAATCATTGCTCTTAAACATGTATCCTTAAAGATACTAATATGTTCTTCCATATCTTTGTGAAGATAATACTTAGGACACAACTTTTTAGGATTTTTGGTAAATCATTATACACAGCAAATTGGATCGGTGACTCTACATTAAATAAATTCATCACTATGGGAGGTGGTGGTGGTATAACAACAGTTGGATTTTGTGAATTTGCACTTACACTTCTAGACTTTTGAGGTCTAGATGAAGTTTGACCACTAAGCTCAACTAAACTCACACGAAGATCACTAGACCGACATCTAGTGACTCTACAAACTAAGGATCACGAGGAACCGAGAACTGGGTTCAAGAGAGATCAAAAGTGATTCAAATATTACATAACAAAACCTCTAATTTTCAACCGCCAGCTAAAGAAAACAAAAATCAATCATCAGACTAACTGATGCAAGAAAACGTGATCATCGGGACTGAAAATATGGGTGATGACTTACCAAGCGGGACTAGAACCAATCAAAGATACATCTTTAACGCAACCGCAACAACTTCGGGATTCCAGTTTCTGGTAAACTAATAAAAAATATAAAAATATTGGGACACCAAATCCAGGAAAGAATAAGGACTTAAAAAAAGACCAAGCAAATTGAAAATGAAACTTGCAATTTTACCAACCCCAAAAACAATGCTAAAGCAAGTGAAAGCAAGAGGAAAGAAAAAAAGAAAAAAGGGTCCATATTTTTCCAAGGGGTGAAATGGGGTGTGTTGTGAGACCACACAACACTTAGAATACCCTAATTCTAGGATAAAGACTTCAACCAATGACTATTCCAACCATATAGGCTAATCTAACTCTATATGTTCCAATTAAGACCAAATGAACAACCCAACCTAGTAGGTTATTCCCAACCTATAGGTTTCAATGAGTAGTTAAGTACATATCCCAACCTAGTAGGTAAATCTTAACCTAAGGTTTAATTCTTTAATCAAATAAACTCCTCAACTCAATAGGTTATTCTAAACCTAGGGTTTCATTCAAGAGTAAAGTATGATCAAGTAATCATTCAAATAAAGATAATTGACGTGTTCTGCATAACGTCACATCATATCTTTCATACCCTCACTTTTGTTGCAATGCTAACCTTAACATTCCCAAAGTTTCCTAGCATAATAAGCTATAGTGTCAAGTCACTTCATTACGTTGATACATTTCACATTATGCATGTAGTACAAACTATCTTTGCATAGAAACATCATTATCTGAATCCCCGTAAAGGGTATCTCAAAGTAATAACTTGATAAATAGGTTTCTCAAGCATGTACCAAATGAGATCATATGAGTAACTATGTATCAAATAACTTCTCAAGCTATTCATGTTTACTGATCTTAGTATGTAATATTGATGATAACATTCTCTCCTTAATATGGAGTATATAATGAAACTCATAAGGAAATCATAGCTACACGATTCGATTCCTTCTATAAAGCAAATAGATCATTTATGTTTTCAAACAATCTAATGTGATTCCCAAGCAAACAATCAAGACATTCAATCTTTCATGAAAACATGTAAACATTAAGAGGGTAGAATCCCATGCATGTTTATGCTATATTCCAATTGACCTAATTGGTTCTCTACTTCATTCTTTTCTCAAGACAGCCTATCAAGCTTCTCCTCAAAACACTTAAAACCACTCAATACGATACCTCACAATATCCTCTTTCTCAAGGCTCACAAAATAACTCAATGCTCTCACAAAATATAACTCTATGCTCTTAGAATAATAGCAACATAATGAAACTAAAGAATTGTGCATCCCAAATGAGAGAGTTGGCCCATCTATTTATACAAAATATTGAGACATTGATTCCTAAGGAAAAAGGTATGCCAGTCAACACCACTCAAGCATGCAGGTCAACTCATTTCTCATAGCAAAAAGGTGGCAGAATTCTAAGTGAAAACTCAGCTTGGTATTCTACAGATCAATCTCCTTTGCTCGACAACAACACAAGACTATTTCAAATATGCATATGCTCAATAGATGAAAATCGAATTGCAAACATGATAGTCTACAAGAACTAAGTATTCATATAATGGCGCCAAGTTCTAGCTATTTACCTATTCCTTTGGCATGGGTTTATCCAAAGAAATAGTCCATATTTTACAAGCAACACATAACCCTTGTCGACTTAGTCATAGACTATTTTATTGCCATGCTAATGATGAATCAACTCCCTTAGTATTATTTTTTCTTCTATTGCATACACAACATTTAAATGTTTAACACATTTCCTTTATTAAGTTGACCAAGTCTTAATAAATCTATATGTGTTGGCTTCTATATGTTGCACCATGTACTAACACTTAGCAATTTACTAACACTGCACTATATGTTGCACTAATCTCATGTGCCCAAGGTAAGGAAGGCGTGGCAGTTCAATGCAACATGTAACTCTTATTATAGCATTGTTTTATCTTGACTCTACACGTTAGAACACTTACCTTCTCCACATAGTGCATGACACTTAACTCATTAAGGTATGTTCATTTACTATATGCTAATTATTGCTAACGCTTTACATATATGTATTTATGTCTGTTGTTTTAACATTTGCTTACTAATTCCTATGTGAGAGTGCAGTCCTCACTATGTTTCCAAGAGATTTATTCATTAAGCATAAACTATGTGCTTCACATACTAGCCTATGTGTTTTCCATTACCAATGGTAACATATATATGTGGTTTAATATTGTTCCATCATATGTAGCACTAATTTCTCATACTATCTACCATGGCATATACTTGTATGAATCAAACTTTATACTTTGCTTAACATATGTATAAATCGGCCTCTAAATACTTTGCATAATATATATACAAATTGACCTCAATAATACTTTCTATATATATAAATATATTCCACGTCCACTAAATATGTATACATTTGATATTCAAATGAATAAGATCAAGTCAATATTTCATTTATAGTATCATTTGTATATATATATATATTTCAACTCAAGAGCTTATAATTACTCTACCTGTTATTCTAATCCAATAACCACATATATGTATACTAATATATATGTTCAAGGTATATCATATATTAATACATATACGTTTGTATGTATGTATTATCAAATACATGCATGTACACCTATATATATATACCAATATATTAGTATTATCTAATATTTATAATATTTGACACATGCGTATTCTTCTTCATCAATAAGTAGATACAAAGTGTGTATGTATATGTGTAGACAGAAAATATACCAATCACACTTGATCTTGATTTTACTAACACTAGTTCATCCTGAATCATCTCTCTGCTAATCATCTAATTAAATAATCTTTATTTAATTAAATTCATCACATTTCATCTCTTAATTAAATAAATCAATTTTATCTGATCAAGTCATCATCTCCTATTAATTAAATAAATCATTTTTTATTTAATTAATCTTATAGTCCCTCTTTTAATTAAATAATTCATTTTATTTAATTAATCTCTCAACTCATTCCATTAAATTAAATAAATTAATCTTTATTTGATTTAATCTAACACCATCTTCTTTAATTAAACAAATCAAAATCTTTATTTAATTAAGTCTAAATCATTTTCCTCTGATTTTGATTTATTTCAATTCAAAAATCTAAATCAAATGGTCAAATCAGCTAATCCCTCATTAAATTAATCAAATCCTGATTAATTTAATCCTAATCCATCAAATCATTTAAGTTTTTCCACTTGCTCGTGAAAATCAATTTATCAATTTATTAAATCATCTATTTTCTTTCAAAAAGGCATCAATGGTTGGAATATTCCCCAAATTTGAAAAATCCTCCAAAGGGTTTGTACATCCAACAAAGCATTTAAAATCTCTTACATGTCCTTTTCTTGAGCCATGTGGCATTAACTTCACCTTTCAACTCATCCTTCAAGCCATCTTTTGAATTTGAATCTCCCCCCTCTTTGCACATTCTCCAAAATGTGCTCAAGCTTCTTCCATTCACATCTTGACAAATGGCATTTGGACATTGGTTGAAAGTTAGTCCCACATTGTTTCATTTTGGGCATTTCTCCATCTTGTCTTTCTATAAATAAGAGGCTTCTCTCCTCATTTGATCATCCACAATTTCAGCAAGTTTACTATACTCAATTTTATCTTCAAGTATTATCATCTTCATCTATTTTATCAAAGTCTTAGCTAGGTTATGCAGATTTTTCATCATGCAGCTCAATTGAATCTTCAACAAAGTGGATCAACCTTCATCATTCATCAACATTGCATCATTGGAGTTAGGAAAGGGCCAATTTTCACATCAAATTGGCACCAATTCCCCCATGGGATCAAGAGTTTTGCTTGCTTAATTAGGACTTCATTGTTTTATCATTGTGTTCTTCAAGTTTATTTCCTATTTTGAGTATTGCTAATGGATTTCATGGGGAATCTTAATTCTTACTTGCATTTGATCTTCTAATATGTTTGTTTATTGTTTTTTGCAGATATTAGGATTGGGGTTCTACATTTGGCACTAGGAGGGAAAATCTCAAGTTCTTAACACATATTTTTGACATATTTTTGTGGTTTTTTGCTGATGTTTTGTGTCTACAGGAAACAAAGTCGTTGACAGTCCAGTGACACCATACGGAGTTGTTGACAACCCAACGACGCCATACAACACCGCTTCAAACTCCAAACTTTGTCGTTGAGGTCTTCCTGCCTAGAAATTCATATTTCCAAACTACACCACTGACCTTTTCAAACTACACCATTGGGCTCAAACTGCACCGCTAACCTTTTCAAATTGCGTCACTTTTGATATCTTGTCTTTGCACTCAATCTTAAAATGGTCGTATCTTTGCCATTTTTTGGTCTTATTGGGAATTTTTTTTTTTTCAAATGGGGTAGAATTTCATAAGCTATCTAATAGTGTAGGTGTTTCACAACTTTGATAGGGTTAAAATTTTCAAATTTTCACCTAATGACAAATCACAATGAAACTTGGTCTAAATCTTAGGGTTTTTATGCTTAATCATTTATCTAACCCTCATATCTTCTTGTTTCTTGATTTAATCTAACATTTGGAGCTTGTATTGTAGGTTTTAGAGGATCATGGAGCATGAAAGTCAAAGAAAAACATTATCACATAATTGTATTGAGTGTTTTTGAACACTTTGGGGAGCAATTATAATCCCACTTCTAAGGACTTTGTCATCTCCATGCTCTTTAGGACTCACTAATTTTTATTTGGGCTTAAAAAGAACAAAACAAAAGGTTTAAAAAGAACTTTAGGCAAACTTACTAGATTTTATTTTAGGTTAACAATTGAAAAAACAACTTTCATTTTTTTCCTTTTAGTGCTTTAAAAAGAATCTCATCAGTGCTTTTAGGATTTAAAATGAACATGTGCATTTTTTTTTGTAATCACTTACCCAAAATAAATCATCTAAAAGATGTTTGTGCTTCTCTCACGCCTCACGGTGATCTTGAGAATCAAAAGGATTTTGGTGATATTTAGTTGTGCAAGTGATTGCCTACACACTTCAATTTGGATCCTAAAATTGAACAAATCTTGCGATTGTGAGTGGAATATATCGCATGTGTTCTCTCTTTGTTTCTCAAAAAAGATCGATCGAACTACGGATATGTTTGCTTGTTTTTGTTTATTGTAGAGGGTCTGCCTTGTGGGAAAAAGTAATCACCCAAGGGAATGACCCAACCGGTAACACGCTAAAGCCAAGTGTATTTCCAATCGATATATAAGTGTGGATATTGGAACAAAGGTCAGTATCACATGGTTGGTTTCGATGAGAAGGGTAGCAATGGTCTCTCACCACATGAATCAATCCCTATGAATAGAAAGTCTGAATTAAAACCCTTGTTTAGAAAAGGCCAAAATCCTTGATCTATTTGTTGGTGCAAGAACGATCGTTCTGAAACCGCCCCACACTTTTACGATTTTTAGTAGAAATGGAAAGTATGCCATGGGAGTTTCATGGGTGCTGATGTTTGGCTGCCTCGTATAAGTGACTATCATGGAGGGGAGTCAGTGGGTCAAGCATCTAACCATTCACTAAAAATAAGCGTAACTGGACTTGTCCAAGTGGGAACTCAACAAATACAGTCTTTCATATCCATAAGATTGTGCATGTTCTTGGAATCAAAAAACACTTTGCTTGATCGTAAACATTGGACAAAACAAACATTCAACATGAGCATCAAATTTCAAACCCTTTAGAGGAGCAAATATTTTTGAAAAATTTGAGTGTTATTGCTTTCCCTAGGGATTCTATCCTTAGAGCTTCTAAACATTTGAATTTACATCTCCATTTGCTCACTAAAGTCAACTTTAGGAAATTATTGCCTTAATCTCCTTAATTTCCACATAATGGACTTTGTGGGATGAAAAGAAATTGGGACATTAGACATTCAGTTTGAAAAACTAAGCACGACATTGGATGTGGTAAAAGCAACTCATTAATCAAGATGAAATCAATTGAACCCCACACATGTGCTTGTGTATATTTTGTCATATGGTTTTTCATGCAAACATTGGTCTTTTGGTTTGAACTATTTTTTGGGAAAAACATGTTCTTCAAAACCTTGGTCTTGTAAACAAGTCTCTCTTAGGTTAATTTAGGATCAAAACAACCAATCATTTCATCCATCTCAAACATCAATCAAATCCCATCTCACAAACAACTTTTGAACCATTGGAAAAATCATTCATACTAGACTTTTGGTAAAATCCTTCAAATCAACATCAAAATCTCCTTGTTTGGATAAGTGTGTGTGGATGAATCCTTCCTCATACACCTAGTTAAATTATCATCTTGTGGACAAGTTTATTCCAAGAAAACATCTAACCTCTTGGAATTTATGAGTTCATTATCAAATCCAAATCAAAATCCCAATTGAATCCAAAATCCAAAATCCTAAAGTCTAGTATCTACTCCAAGGGTCTTAAAAGTTCAACACCCATACCATTCACCCCTTTCATCCTTCATCCCATCATTGGCCCTGAACACCTTAGAGGTTCACTTTTGCAACAAGGTCAAAAACATAAGAAAAACATGGAATATAAACTTGATCCATACATCATGAGTAATCCAAGTCAGCCAAACTTTCAAATCCTTACAATGCTGATGGATTATCAAAACTCACATTTATACAATCCATACATGAGATCGTTATTTCCTAAAAACCTCGATGGTACAAAGAATGTGAGTATTCCCAGTCTAAATGTTGGAATACCTTTCTCTATGGTAGATTTAAATCAAAGTCCAAACCTACAAATCTATCAACCAAGCAATCAATGCATGAGTCTTCAAAAAAGCAACATTATCCCACCAAATCCATACATGCTAAATATGAATATACCAAGTACAACTTTACCAAACATGAACATTTCGAATCCACACTTGGTAAAATTTGGGATAGATATCCTTACAAATCATACAAATTTTATTCAAAGTCCAAACAATATGTTAACAACTCCATGTATTGATCCAATTCAAGGTAACACCATGCAAAATCAAAGTTACCTAAATCAAGGCAATGCGATTCCCAACCAAAACAATGTTCAGTTTCAACCTATCTTACCAAATCTAAGCATCATCCCAAATCATAACGTTGTCCAAAATCAATCACCACATCTCCAAGATCAATCATCACAAGGTCAATTTAAAGTACAGGTCTCATAGGGTAACAAACGAAAATACACACCACTTGGGAAACCAATCGAATCGGTCATGCAATTGTTGGTGCATGAAAATATCATTAAAATACATGTCTATGAGAACTATCAAGAACCCCTGGTAAAATTGCCTTGGTATGACGAGAAGCACCTTTGCGAGTATCACAAAATAAAGGGACACACGACATCAAATTGTGTTCGACTCAAAAATATCATCCAAGACCTTATTGATCAAAAAATAATAATTGTTGGGGACAATGATTAGGATTCAACCACTACTGATAGCATTGGCAATCCATCGACCAATAATCATGTTAAAAATGTCTCTACATTATCTAATGAGTTAGAGGACATATCTCAAGAATTCATTCCAAAGCATGATCAACATTTTTCACCAAAGTCTAGCAATGGTCCTTTCCAAGACATATTGACAACCTTCGACCTCATGGTTGCAGATATTGAAGGAATCTTCAACTCAACATTTGATCCAAGTTCACTCAAAGATCAAAAGGATATTGAGCCACTTCCCATGCCCAATGAAGATATCCAAGAACCCTTTGTAAGAAATTCATCCTTTGAAACTGACCCATGTCAAGAACTTGATCCAAAGCATGCCAAAAGTAATTCCAAGATTAATCAAGATCAATAATTTGTATCTCCGGATACTACAATGATCTAATGGACACTCTCCTATCTATACAAGATGTCGCAAATGATGATCATATCCACATAGCACATACTCCTCAATCTACCCATGATATGCTTTCTTTAGATGGACACATAGATGATCTTCATTCAAAACAGGATTCCTTTACTTCTGACGTCATTACACAAAAAAAGCAAGTTATTGATACCTACAGTCAAAATGAATTATCAATATCAGGATCAAATATATCCCAAATTTAGACTGAGGACATCATGTATGAAGATATCTAGCATTATCCACTCAAGGAAATAGGTCAGACAGAACAAGATATTCTAGGGTTAGCAGAGCAGCAAAATGAAACGTCATCTACAGTGGTCATTTATCAGAGATGCATTTTGAACAAAATATCTTAAAACAGGGAGAATCAAAGAAAAAAGATGCTACTACCACCATACTGGGGGCAACTTCATCTCAAGAAAATGTCAACATAGGGGGCACGAAGAATCCTTATGGTGAAACCAATTCCAATACTACAACTAGCCACGTCATGAATCTTTATCCACACATCACCCCATCCATAAATTGGGACCAAAATCAAAAGAAGGATGTAAACCAAAGCAAGATGAACATCATCAAAGTAAAAGAAACAGAGAAGAAAAATGGAAAAATCAAATACACATGGATACCAAAAAATACAAAGAAAGATTATCCCTATGAAACTCCATTAGTCAAAGAAACTATGGGGAAAAATAAAAAAAGGAAAAGTATCCATCAAAGATGTCCACAAAAGAAAAAGCAGGCTTTTCAAGCAACATACAAATTATATCAAGCAGTTGGTCCTAATTCCATGCACACTTTCGTATCCACCCATCATTGCTCATCTTCCCAATTTTGGAAAGTCAAAGGTTCCAAACTATCAACCAATCCATCTTTTATTCCTAAACACACTCCATCCACGCCTCCATGCATGATATTCAATTCTCACATTGACCATTCATTGGCAACAATCCTTCATCATAAGGATTCAGAAGGCACTCTATCATGATGTGCACACAAAGGCAAAGTTAACTTCGATATCAATAAATCAGATCAGGAATCTCAAAAATTGCATGCAAGTGCATGTATCTTGGAAAAGTAGCTTCTTCAAGTAGGATATTGATGGCACATCATGATAGAAGCATCTACATCAACACCACAAGGTGGTTCAACAAGAGCTTAAAATCTTTCAGAAAAGTCCCAAAAAAAAATCAAAAAAATATGAAAATCCAAAAAAATCAGTAAAATGATTGAAAACAATAAAGAAAAAAATTGTCCTCTAGTGAAAACCACATGGGCGGCACTTTGGATAGGTACCATGACGAAAACCTGGCAAACAAGCATCATGTGTAGAATCAAGCATCTACGTGTGCCAATTTAGGAGAAAGCATCTTATCACATCCATAATAAATTTGGCATCCCTTCCATCTCATCCGTAATAAATTCATGCATCCATGAACCATTTATCCAATCCATTTTTATCAATCTACATCCATAGTCCAATTTATCTTGATCTTGATGAAAGTTTGGTGCACACTCTACACCTGCTTATGGTAAACATCTTGACATGAGTCACTTTCATTGATCCTATCCTATGATAATGTTATCTGAACCAGGAAGCATTATCCAAATGAGCATTTCTCTGTTCAAACACCTTATCTTATTGAAAGATAATCCATATCCATCCATCCATACATCTATCCAAGCATCCACCCATGACATTCCATGCATTACTATACACTTGGGGTAGATATTTACATCTTGCTTCGGGAATAAATCTTAATCTATATCCTCCCACTTATGTGGTGATCCAAACATTGGAAAACATGAAATCAAATTAGTCAAGCATTTGTGATCCAAAATCTAAATCACTATCCCATGGAACATTTTGATGAGAAAACATTCCTTATCATACTTCATCTTTCATTGAACATCAATCCAAACAATCACTATCAGTCGCATCTAATTTGCACTTCAAATGTCACATCAAATCAATCATACAAACTTTTATTCCAAACCAAGCTTCAAAATCCTAATCAATCACTATCCTTGCATTGTTGTGTATCATCAACAATTTTATCATCGTCAATCCCTCATCATCTTGGGATATCCTTCCCAATCCTCATGTTGCTTAACACTATCCTTGCATTGTTGTGCATCCTCAACAATGTTATCATCATCAATCCTGATCAATCACTATCCTTGCAATGTTGTGTATCCTCAACAATGTTACCATCATCAATCCCTTATCATCTTGGGATATCCATCCCAATCTTTGTGTTTCTTAACACTATCCTTGCATTGTTGTGTATCCTCAATAATGTTATCATTATCAATCCATCAATCTGATCAATCAACCTTAGCTTGGTTTTCAAAAAAATCTCAAAATAGATCATTGATATCATCAGACATGTTCATATCCAAAATGTCAAAATCGTGCGAAAAATCCAAAAACATCCAAAACATATCAAAATCTCAAAAAGTCAGAAAAACATCAAAAACATGGAATCTGAACTACGTCATCTATGAGCTTAAACATAGGCAAGGTTAATCTTTGATCATCCCTCGAGACACAAAATCCAAAAACATTCATAAAATCTCATAAAACCCAAAAATATTTGAAAATTTGGAAAACCAAAACATTTGTAAAATCTTGAAAATACCAAAAATAGCCTCAAAAAAAATATTTCGAAACTCCAAAAAATCCAAATATTTGAAAGCATCCATCTATCTCATTTCGCTTTCACCTGCAATAATCAATCACCCATAATAAATCAATCATCACCTTCATCCTTTGGCAAAACAAACAGAAACAACCACAACAATCAGCAGAAGCAAGCTTCAAAACGTAAAATCAAAAGCAAACTTCAAACTTTTAAATGCAAAATCAAAATCCTAATCATTTTCAAACATGTCAGTCAACCTTATATCAAAGGCCTATCAAACAACTTATCAACCCATCATTATCTTATACAATGCATATCCTAGGATATATTGTTCCGACAATGGGCATCATTTTGGATATCACTTTGGATACTTATCCTAATCAAAACACATCCCTTTGGCTAGCGGTATGAAGAACATTGACTTGTTTGTGTACTTTATCTTTGTCTTTTGACATATCTTATTTTGCGCTCATTCCAATGACCTCTCAATGATGCCTAATCAAATCGATTTAGAGAGAAAGGAATGGGGCATCGATCATTATCTTTTTGTCTGTTGTGCTTGTTGGATGTTCTTGTAATATAACTTGGCGAATACTTGCTTTGTTAGGTGCATCCTAGCAAGGTTTCTGTATGTCAAGTGTGAAGAAGAATACTCCTATCTATTTATCGAGTTAAAGTCCATCGCACTAGGTACAATGCCATCCTTGTTCTTTATACCTTGATGCATCGTATCTATGTGTGTTATCAAACATAAGGTAATTGGCCCTTTTAAAATCCCAACTCCTTGGTAAGCAAATCATCATCATCATCATCATCATCATTAAAATTGGCTTGTTGAATTCTCTTGTCATTGTCTTATTTCTTCTTACTTCCCTTCGCGCTAACATGGTATCATGATAGTTAATCATAAACCATCACCATTCCATCTATCTTGCATCCACAAACCATCAACATACTGCATAATGCATACCATATCATATAGAAAGCACTTATCATATCACCTTCATTACATTTGCATCAGTGCATAATATAGATTTGTTAGTCTAAGAATTTGCATATCATAACATTTTTCATTTTCCATACATAATCATAAAAAGTACATAAGAAAAGATACTGAAAAAATAAAAATGCATGCATACAATCATTGCATCACATCATAAAGTCATACATCATATAGCATCATCATCACATAGGTACCATATAGAATCATCTCATAACAGGATACATAAGATAGAATCATGATAACGCATATAGAAATAAAATCCATCCATACTACATAAAATAGAATAGGACACATCATCGAATCATCGCATCTCATATTTATATCATCAATAATGTAACTGTCATAGTACAAAATCAGGATCAAGTGTGTGTAATATATCAAAGTAGACATGAGGTTACCCATGGCTGATAACTGTCTACATCATCAAATCTGTCTACATCAAACATTTGAGCTAAACTAATCTTGAACCTCTTTGTCACGAGATCGACCCTCAAATTAAACTTTTTGCTCGATCTCTCGAGGGGGCATTGTACCAACATAATTCTTCATTCACTGGAGTAGTAGTGGGGCATCCAAAAATATCAAAGAATTTTTTAATTTTGATCAAGACAATTTATTCTTTGAACCAACGCAACGAGTACTTTGCTTCAAAGAGGGGAAAAATGTAGAAATGGAAAATATACCAATCACACTTGATCCTGATTTTACTAACACCAATTCATCATGTATCATCTCTCTGCTAATCATTTAATTAAATAATATCTATTTAATTAAATTCATCACATTTCATCTCTTAATTAAATAAATCAATTTTATCTGATCAAGTCATCATCTCCTATTAATTAAATAAATCATTTTGTATTTAATTAATCCTATAGTCCCTCTTTTAATTAAATAATTCATTTTAGTTAATTAATCTCTCAACTCATTCCATTAAATTAAATAAATTAATCTTTATTTGATTTAATCTAACACCATCTTTTTTAATTAAACAAATCAAAATATTTATTTAATTAAGTCTAAATCATTTTCCTCTCATTTTGATTTATTTCAATTCAAAAATCTAAATCAAATGGTCAAATCAGCTAATCCCTCATTAAATTAATCAAATCCTGATTAATTTAATTCTAATCCATCAAATCCTTTAGCTTTTGCCACTTGCTCATGAAAATCAATTTATCAATTTATTAAATCATCTATTTTCTTTCAAAAAGGCATCAATGGTTGGAATATTCCCCAAATTTGAAAAATCCCTCCAAAAGGGTTTGTACATCCAACAAAGCATTTAAAATCTCTTACATCTCCTTTTCTTAAGCCATGTGGCATTAACTTCACCTTTCACCTCATCCTTCAAGCCATCTTTTGAATTTGAATCTCCCCCCTCTTTGCACATTCTCCAAAATGTGCTCAAGCTTCTTCCATTCACATCTTGACAAGTGGCATTTGGACATTGGTTGAAAGTTAGTCCCACATTGTTTCATTTTGGGCATTTCTCCATCTTGTCTTTTTATAAATAAGAGGTTTCTCTCCTCATTTGATCATCCACAATTTCAGCAAGTTTGCTATACTCAATTTTAACTTCAAGCATCATCATCTTCATCCATTTTATCAAAGTCTTAGCTAGGTTATGAAGATTTTTCATCATGGAGCTCAATTGAATCTTCAACAAAGTGGATCAACCTTCATCATTCATCAACATTGCATCATTGGAGTTAGGAAATGGCCAATTTTCACATCAAATTGGCACCAATTCCCCCATGGGATCAAGAGTTTGTTTGCTTAATTAGGACTTCATTGTTTTATTATTGTGTTATTCAAGTTTATTTCCTATTTTGAATATTGCTAATGGATTTCATGGGGAATCTTAATTCTTACTTGCATTTGATCTTCTAATATGTTTTCTTATTGTGTTTTGTAGGTATTAGGTTGGGGTTCTACAATATGCATATATCATAAATGTGCAGTCCATATCCCTATGCATATTATATAATCATATGCATGAATTTTCATTCAACATATATACATATATACTGTAGCAACATAATTTCTTCCATTGGGGCAGCAATGGGGCATTCGAAAAAATCAGAAAAATTTTGAATTTTGATATCGGCAGTGTTATTCTTTGAACCAATGTAGCAAATACCTTGTTTTAAAGAAGGAAAAATGTAGACACTTAAAAGGTCCTGATTGATATTATGCATTTGATTCTGATTAAATAACACCATTTCTTCCTAAATCACTTTGAACTAACCAATTAATTAAATAATCAACATTATTTATTTAAAATTAGTAATTTCTATTATTAATCAAATAATTAAATTTATTAGATTAATTCACCCTTCTTCTAACTAATGTTCATCATATTTAATTAAATCAAATCATTTAATTAAATCCCCCTAAGTCCTCTCATTTGATTAAATAAATCAAATCAAATGCCACAATCCTCTAACCCATTCAAGTTAATTAATTCTAAATTAATTAACCTTAAATCAGTTTTTAATCAACATTAACAAATCCTCCAACTTTTAACTCCTCAAGAATTAAATCAACCCATGGTCAACTAACCAGGTTGCACATGAAAGTAATTTATTTCAATTGTCTAATTCCTCTATTTATCCTCTCAATGGCATATTCCAAGGAATATTCCTCCCAACCACCTCCTTATTCAATTTCCCTCCAAAGGTTTCAAAAAGCCTCTTACATCTTCATTAACTCCTCTTACAACCTTTCAAATCCTCAACCATTTTTATTTATTCCTCTTACAACCTCCTTTACTCAACACATTCCCCAAAATATGTTCCACCTTCACCCAATAGAATTGTGACAAGTGTCACATTCTTTGGCTCTTCTTTCATCCCACATTCACCAATTTCTCTCATTTCTCAACCCTTGAGTTCTATAAATAGAAGCCTTCTCTTCACAATCATATCCACAACTTCAAGCATTCTTACTATAGGTATTTCAAATCATAGCATTTCATCATTTTCATCATTTTAGCTAAGTTTTATTACCATTTGGACTCAACTCGTGCACTTTGGATCATCAACATCATCAAAGCTTATCAAAGGGATTGGGAAAGGGTTTTTTTCCACATCAAAGGAGCACCAATCTCCCTATGGGATGAAGGTTTAGCTATTTCAATTTGATTATATGCTATCTTTGGTTCATTATGCTTTCATTTTCATGTCTTCTTCTTTATTTAGCTGAGAATTTTGTAGGGAATGCTAGATTTTGGTTTCTAACATGTTTAACAAGTGTTTGTTGATCTTGTGTTAGATTATTGCAAGTTTGGTGTTCACAGGTTTGGATCATCTAGAGTCTTCTTCGTCTCTATTTAGAAATAATATTTCTTTGTTGAACTTGATTGATATTAAGCTTCTCAATGGGTTGTTCACTTGGAGTAATAGGAGATGCAGAATGGATTCTATCTCTGAGAGGTTGGACAAGTTCCTAGTTTCTAGTTTTTGGTTAGGTTGCCATTGGGTCTCCTGCTCGGAAATCCTAGATTGGAGGAGCTCAAATCACCGACCTATAAAAATTGTTGCATTTGAAAGGGGAAAAGTTAAGAATCCTTCATTCAAATTCCAGATCATGTGGCTACGTGAGCCTTCTTTGCAGGACCTTATGAAATATTGGTGGTTTAAAGCTTTGCCTTAGTATGGGATAGCCATGTATGCCTTTGTCAAAAGACTCCAGTTTGTGAAATCTCAGCTAAAAAAGTGGAATAGAGAATGCTTTGGGAATGTCTTCAAGGAAAAATTTGTCGATTAGCACTACCTAGACATCATCACTAGGTTGAATAGAGACCATGGATCTACCCAGGATTCCCTTAAAGATGAATTAGAAGCTTTGAAGGTGTTATATGAATGGAAGTTGAGGGAGGAGTTGTTTTGGAAGAAAAATTCAAGGATTGATTGGCTTTAGGAGGGAGATCATAATACTGCCTTCTTCTATAACTCTGTCAAAGCCAGGGACATGAGAACTTAATTTCTTCTATTGCGTCATCTCAAGGTGCTCAATTATCCTCTTTCCTTGATATCTCTTAGGAGGCTACTCGATACTTTTCTTCTTTATTCACTGAAGAATCTATTGAGGATATGGAGGTTGTGAACTAGGTTATTGCTTTTATTCCTTCTATGATCTCCCCCAAAGCTAATGTTGATCTTCTCAGGCCCATCTCTCTGAATGAATTAGAGGAAGTTGTTTTAGCATGAAAAAGGTAAGGCCCCTGGTCCAGATGGTTTTCCTATTGAATTTTTTTAGGAATTCTAAGAGACTATCAAATGGGGTCTCTTGGAGGTTGTGCAAGAATCACAGAATAGTAAGCAAATGCTAAAAGCCATGAACTCTACTTTTTGGCTCTTATTCCTAAGAGAGAAGGTGAAAATTCCTTGGAATTTTTTTGGCCTATTTCTCTTTGCAATGTTATCTCTAAGATCATCTCTAAGCTTATTGCTAAGTGATTGAAGCCCTGGTTGGTTAAAGTTATTTTTGAGGAACAGGGGGGTTTTGTGGTTGGCAGAAATATCCAAGATGGTGTTTTTATTTTTGTTGAAGCTATTCACTCCATGGAAGTTTCCATATAAAAGGCCATGTTTGTCAAACTGGACATGGCCAAGGCTTATGATAGGGTCAAATGGTCCTTTCTTTACAAGGTTGTTTGTGCTTTTGGGTTTGATGACGGGTGGATTAATTGGTTGATGAGCTATGTCACTTTGGTTTCTTACTCTGTGTTGATTAATGGTGTGCCTACTTCTTTATATGGGGCCTCTAGGGGCTTGAGGCAATGGGGGCCCTCTATTTCCTTATCTCTTCATTATTATGGTTGAAGGCTTGGGTAGACTTCTTAAGGCTTATTTGAATCAAGGGCTCATTCACGGGTGGTGTTGGGGTGATGGTTTGTCTCCTCAGTCCCAATTATAGTTTGTGGATGACACAGTGCTCTTGAGTATGGCCAGAATCAGGGAAGTGTGCAACTTCAGGTGGGCTCTTGACATCTATCTTGTTTCCTTTAGTCAGAGGATTAATGAAGGGAAGTTTTTTATTTTTTCTTCAACACTCCTCTGCTTATTCAATCCATGATTGCTCGCATTCTTAGATTTTGAACTGGTACTCTTCCTTTTTTTTATTTGGGTGTTTCCCTCTTCGTGTCCCCACTACCAAGAGGCATGTGGTAGCGCATTATAGAAAAGTTCAAGGGATATGTTAATAATTGGACTTATAGGTGGTTATCTTTTGCTGAGAGGATTATGCTCCTAAAGGTTGTGGTTCAAGCACTTCCCATCTACAAGTGCATGGTTCAAGTTTCTCCTACAATTTTTATCAAAGAGCTTGATGCTCTTTCTAGGTAGTTCTTATGAGTTGGAAGTTTGGATTCCAAGAAGTGGAGTTTAGTTAAGTGGGACTCTATTTGTAGGCATATCTAACATGGTAGTCTAGGTCTTCGATAGACAAAGTTGACTGGACAGGCTCTAGCGGCCAAACTTTATTGGAGGTGGTGTACTAATCATGATCAAAATTAGGCCAAAATCCTCACTGCTAAGTACTTGAGAGGGGTTTCTAGTGAATATATTCCCAGATGTTCCTTGGATGGTAGGGGTCTATGATTTGGGATACACTTAAAAGGGGTGCTAGCTTAATCAAGTAGAGCTTGTTTTGGATTTGTCACAAGGGAGAGGATTCTCTTTTTTAGCTTGACTCTTGGGATGGTCATCCTCCTATCTTGTCCACCCACCCTCATCTTTATAATATGGGCTTGCAATTTTAGGAGGCAAGCTGGACAAAGGTGAGTGAATTCAAAGTTGTGGTGTGTTTGGGCCAAGAGGAGGTGCTAAATTGGAAAAATTCTCAATTGTGGCCCTCTAGAGGGTCGAATGATGATCATGTTGAGTTGGCTAAAATATTAGAAGAGAGAGTTTGCAGCTCCTTGCAGAATAGGGATGTATTTTCTTGGGCTCTTGGTCCTAAAGGGGTTTACTTAGTGGTTGTTGGTTATCAGGAATTGGATAGGAGGAGATATGGTGAGGACAAAGTCCCTTGGTGGAAATATGTCTAGAACATTTTTTTGTGGCCAATGTGCAACTTCTTCCTTTGGTTAGTTGCTTGTAATAGGTGTCTAACTTGGGAAAATCTCTAAAGAGGGGCTTTTAGGGTCCCTCCTTATGCATCTTGTGTGGTTGCAGTGAAGATTCTTTTGCACACTTGTTTTTCCAATGTGCTTTCTCTAGATATATCTGGCACCTTTGGTCGGCTATGTGGAGACATTCTTATGTGCATGCTCTTTCCCTCATAAATTTTTGGAGGTCTCTAGGGAGGCCCCTTGCTCAATCCTTCCCCCTCTAGATGACGTGGAAAATTGATCCATCATGCATTCTTTGGTAGATATGGCTAGAGAGGAATCGTAGGATTTTTCAAGATACAAAGTTGATGGTTCAACAAGTTTGGCAATGAATCCTTGGTATGCTTCAGGAGACTATCTCAGTTAGATGTGAGGTTGGGGCTCCTCTTAATGTTGGTGAGGTGGTTTTTCTTCAAATTTTTGGTTTGAATAGTCTTAGCTTAAGGAAGATTTATTCCAAAGGGAGGTGACATCGCATTGTTAGAGTCCAAAGAGACGATGGTTGGTCCCTGCCTCTGGTTGGGATCTAGAAAGTTAATATTGATGGCTTGTCCAGAGGAAATTCAGGTCATTCTTGTGTGGGAGGAGTGGGGAGAGATAGCTTTGGGGCTGCCCTTTTCATCTTCTCTAGGTATCAAGGCCACCAGTCTAATAATTTTATGGAGGTTCTAGAGTCTAAACTACTATCTTGTAAACTTGGTAGAAACCACACAATTCAGAGGAATGACTAGCTGAACAATCCACTCAACATTGTAAAGACTTCATTAAATTGTCAACCAGGGTTTGTAAACCTGTGATCAAAGAAAACTTTAAGAAACCCCCCCCTCGGAGAAGCTGTAAAATCCTGGCGAATCTTTCATACTTCCCAAAAAAAATATTAATTTTAGAGGCGAATTTTTTCATTTTTCGTGAAAAAAATAATCCCCATTGGCGAATCTTTTGTAATCACCAGAAGTCTGTGGAAAATCCTGGTGAATTGAATTTTTTTTAAAACCACTAAAATATTTTCATTGGTGATTAAAATCTATTTTCAAACCAATAAAATATTTCCATTGGCGAATTAAACCTGTTTTCCAACCAGAAAAAATAATTGTGTTAGCGATTTTTTTTTTCAAACAAAAAAATAAAATTCATTGGTGAATTAAACCTATTTTCAAATGATTAAGAAAAAAACATTGGTGAATTAAACATAATATCAAACTAATAACAAAAATCATTGGCCAATTAAATTCAATGGCGAATCCACTACCGTTCGATGAATTTTCAATGGATGGTTGTACTTGTATTCCGGAAGTATATCTCTCAAGCAGTAGATTTGCGAATGGAAACCTTTGGAATAACACTACAACCGTTAGATGTGGACACGTGGTGAGATCAAGGGTCATCATCATGGTAATTAATCCGACGGGTTGGATTTTGGTGATGAGGAATAGAAGAACTTAAGTGGCAGAAATATGCACGTGCATTAAGTTTGTTTTAAAAGAGGGACCGCCTAGAAAGAACATAGGACCAAGGCTTAAAAACTTAAGAATTTTTTACACAAAGGATGTGGTACATCAATCTAACCATGACTGTTCGATGATTTTTTATGGATGGCTTTAGTTGCATTCCGGAAGTATATCTCTCAAGCACTAGATTTGCAAATTGAAACCTCCAGAATAACAGTAGAACTGTTAGATGCAAACGTGTGGCGAGATCAAGGCTTAAAAATTTAAGAATGTTTTTTTTATCAGTTGACAGTGATACTTTTCTATTTTATTAATTATAAAGCAAAAGATACAAATTCTATAAAATTTGCAACATCCAAAAACTACCAAAAAAGTTGATTGGTGATACTTGTTTATTTTATTAATTATAAAGAAAAAGATTCAAATTCTACAAACTTAGCAACATCCAAAAACTACCAAAAAAGCTGAATAACCAGCTCAAAAACCAGAGTATCAGAACTTCCCTAAACAGCTACGCCTTTGTAGCAAAGGCTAAAAAAATATAGAAAACTACACTTTACATTAACCATTATTACTTATTCTTCTTCGAAGACTCGCCCATCTGCAGCGGCAGTATCTCCTTTAACGATTTTGGCTTCTTCTACGGACGCAGTCCCTTCTTTTCGCACATCTCCTCTCTGGCAACTTCTTTTAGATTTTCTATTATTTCCTCTAATGCCATTAGCTCAACACATATTTTAAGTGCTTTCCACCCACGCTCAGCTCCTTCCCGCCACCGGTCTTTAGTGCAACCCTCTAACCATTTGATAAAGAGGTGATTTAAATCTGCAAGCTCTGGGCCTCCACCATCCATTCCTTCTATTTTTACCAACCCTACTCCTGGTATCGCCTGTTGCAGAATGCTTTCCATGTCCACCAAAAAATCTTTATGCACCAAATTTTTCATTACTCTCCTCACCTCGTTCACCAGTTCTCCTAAGTCTAAACCCCAAGCCATGACCAATGAATAGATATCCATATTCGTTTTGAATCTATGTGTCAATTTTTCAAATCCATCCCCCAACATTATTTGAACTACTTGTACCACCTAATCTTCTTTTTAGAGAAATAAACCTCGTAGCCTCTGTACATACGCTTTACCCACAAAGGGGTCCAGCTTCCTCCATGATGTCATGGTGAAACTGGCCTCCATTGCTTTTCTATTTCACTAGCTTCCAACCTATCACCCGCCACCGAAAGGATACAATCCTATTATCCTTACACTCGAACTCCAAGAAGCATCAAAGGTGATAGGTGAATGTCATTATAACACCTCATTTTTCCAGCCTTCTCCATAAATGTACCGTGCTTGTCACCTTTCCTCTTAATTCACCAAATTTGAGGTTTTGGTACTTTTCCTAACCTTACTACCTTAGTAACTTAGTTGCAAGTCTTTCTTGGTCGTACTCATCTTTGTAGTCGGTGGGTCAGAAGTTTCAAAAAAATTGAAACTTCAGACTTTGGTTCTAATGTTCCAAATTTCAGTGACCACGCGACATTATGGACCAGGTACTTTTCCTAACCTTACTACCTTAGTAACTTAGTTGCAAGTCTTTCTTGTTCGTCTTTGTAGTCAGTGGGTCAGAAGTTTCAAATTTTTTGAAACTTAAGACTTTGGTTCTAAGGTTCCAAATTTTAGCAACCACACGACATTATGGACTAAGACCGTTCGATGAATTTTCGATGGACGGCTGTAGTTGCATTCCAGAAGTATATTTATCAAGCACTAAATTTGTGAATGGAAACCTCTGGATCAAGGGTCATCATCGTGGTAATGAATCCGACGGGTTGGATTTTGGCGATGAGCGATAGAAGAACTTAAGTGGTAGAGATATGCACGTGCATTAAGTCTATTTTAAAAGAGGGACTGCCTAGGAAGAACGTAGGACCAATGCTTAAAAACTTAAGAACTTTTTACACAAAGGATGTTGCAAATCAATCTAAACACGACCGTTCAATGAATTTTTGATGGACGGTTGTAGGTGCATTCCGCAAATAAATCTCTGAAGTAGTAGACTTGTGAATTGAAACCTCTGGAATAACACTAGAACCGTTAGATGTGGACACGTGACGAGATCAAGACTCATTTCTCTCTTTTCAATGACTCGGCATATTACATTTCATTTAATTGAAATTCTCAATATTTTTGAAGTACGTGTGGTAGTCGTACTGTTGGTAGCGATTAAAGCCATATGAACATCCAAAGTGATTGATTAGATAGCTCATGAGTCATAGCTTTAATGAAACAAAATTTGTAATGATTTCAAATTTTCATAATTCATATCATTTGAGTGACACTAGAGTCTGGTGATTTTGACAGCTTGTCACTTGTCAGCTTGAGGTACAGTTTGCGTGCAGCCAGACGTCAATCAAATTAAACATTTTAATTGTACATATAAGGCTTAATTTTTAATTTTAGATGTAAGGCTTGAGGTACATTTTGCATGTATCCAGACATCAATCAAATTAAACATTTTAATTGTACATGTAAGGCTTAAGTTACTGTTACACAAATTGATTAAGTTGGTTTTTTGGTTTGCGTGAATCACCATTATGAATCATGAATATACAGTATACGTAACCTCACAGTGCACACGCGATAGGTGTGAGGTGTACATAGGAACCAGGCTGGTAGTGGCACTATTGGCGGCACTGTTGGCCCAGATTAGATATAACTAAATAAGGATAGTGACTAGTGAGCACAACTAAAATCATTCGTTGAAGGCTAAAGACCTTACTATTGAGTGAAATGTTCGAATTGTCATAAGGGTTTTAATTTTGTAGGCTTAATAAGGATTCAGGAAGAAGATCATGTGGCATTATTGGGGATACTCTAAATTCTCCTGCCTGCTGTTATGTAGTCACAGAGTCAACAACCAATTTCGTTCAGGCTTCAAGTTCATAATGGGTGGAATTGGAAAGAAGTTGATTTGGTTCACCTGACTTCTCAGACAGGTTTTGAACTAGGAGAGGTGCTCTGATGGGCATAACCGTTGTTCCCAGTGTATAGCAGTTGCAAGTAAAAGATGGGAGCAATTTTACAATCCCTCATCTTCTGCATGACTTTGATTTTCAAAGGGGAGAAGTACATTTTGTATCTTCATGGCTCCCATTTCCCCAGTTTGATTGGCCCCCTTTTCTCTATGCATTCATTTTCAAAGCTACTGCCTAATCCGGGAAGTCCCATGCATTTATTTTCAGAGCCCATGGTTGACCCGAAAAGTCCCATTATTTTCAGACAAACATGTATTACATTTAGGTTTTCACCGACGGTCCAGCAGAAGCTTGGTGCTTGCACTTATAGTTGTATTTGTACTATGTAATAATGTGACATTGTCATTCAGTTGGAATAAAATAAATGGTTGTGCTATTAAAAAGCAATTGATGAATCTATTCATATCATTTTTTTTGCTTTAAGAAATTATCTATTTATGAAATAATTGCATGCAAATTTAAAACTTAAAAGTAAAACATAAAGCAATACAAATACTAAAGTTAAGTACTCGAATCGATTAAGTTGGTTTTTTGGTTTGCGTGAATCATGATTATCACTATAGTAACCCAACCTCACACGTGACGTGACACGTGTGAGGTGTACACAGGGACCGGGCTAGTGGTGGCACTATTGGCCCATAAATAAGGATAGTGAGCACAACTGAAATAATTCATTGAAGGCTAAAGGCTATACTATTGAGTCTCGAGTGCAATGTTTGAATTGTCATAAGGTTTTTCATTTTGTAGGGTTAATAAGGATTCAGGAAGAAGATGATCTGGTATTATTGGGGATACTCTAAATTCTCCTTCCTGCAGTTATGTAGTTACAGAGCAAAAGACCAATTTCCTTCAAGTTCAGAATGGGTGGAATTGGAAAGAATTTGATTTGGTTGACCAGACTTCTCAGACAGGTTTTGAGCCAGGATGGGGAGCTCTGATGGAGATAAGTTCTCTCCAAGTGCATGGAAGCAGCAAGTAGAAGATGGGAGTAGTTTTACAACCCCTCATCCTCTGCATGACTCTAATTTTCAAAGGGGATAAGTACTTTTTGTATCTTTAATAACTCCAATTTCCCTCGTTTGATTTGCCCCCCTTTCCCCATGCATATTTTTTAGAAACCATGATTGGCGGTGGCCCTCCTCCATGCATTTATTTTCAGACGACAGAGAGTCAGGACTCAGAGACCATGGCAAAAGCTTGGCACTTGCGCTTACATTTGTATTTGTACTATGTAATAATGTGAAATTGACAAATGACAATTGTCATTCAGTTGTAATAAAAATCAATGGTTGTGCTATTAATGTGATTATGTGACATTGTAATTCCTTTTATTAAGTTCTTTGCAACGTTAAGTGATACTGTGCTATTAATGGTTGTTCTATTAATGTGACATTGTAATTCATTTTATAAAGGTGTTGATGTGAATTCTAGCACATTAAAGGTTGAAAAAAACTCTAAAACACATGTTTACTATTTATAATATATATCATAAATTACTCAACCGTTCGATGAACATTTGATGTATGGCTGTAGTTGCATTCCGGAATGAAATGCACGAAACACTAGGGTTGTGAACCTAAAAATCTAGAATCACCCTATAACCGTTAGATTTACAAAGATCAACGGTTTAGATTCTTTAGAATTTGTTGTCAATACAGGACTGAAAAAGGCACTTTCAGTTTATACTGCTAAGTGATTTTATTTTTAAGTGAGAGTGTCGGCACACATGGAGATTTCAGTCTTCAGTTTTCTCATTGCAACGCACTGTGACACCACCTTGTTATGGGTTCCACAGTTCCACTTCTGACAAAGCGATTCCAGAAACCTAGTTTCCACGACTGTTGGTATTAATCTTTCCAAGAATCAAAAGTCGGGTAAGTGAAAGAATTCTGTGGCTACATTTCATCGTTTTACGTTTCTTAAAATCTTATTTTGTCAAACTTTGAAGTTTGGGTTTAGGCTAAGAGACTTAAGATTTAAGAAAAATTAAGGACTAATAGGGAATTCATAGTTTCACTTTTTATATGCATGTCTACCATCAGTACCACTAGAGCAATGTCAGATAAAAAAATACATTATGCAAAATTGCTTCCCAGGTTTCACTAATGAATACCATGATATTTATGATCCTGAAACCTATGGTAGGCGTACCTCAGAACTTAGATTTTCATCTGAGAATAAGGCCTCAAATCAAATGCAAGTTAATAGTATCAGTGCACCGTGGGTAATTGGATTAGGGCGCATGATGTTACATGAGGTTTTCCCTTGCCCTGAATTTATCATGGTCTGTGCCCAAAATTATGATGATAACAAAAGATCAATTGTTAATAAAGATAGAAAAGAATAATTGTTATCCATTAATGTAGAAGAACTTGGAAAAGTGTTGGGGTTTACATTTACAACCGAAGGCAAAGAATTTGGAAATGTCCACATTGACCTAGAAAAGCTTGCTAGTGATTATGAAGTAGTGGATGAAATGGAGAAAAAATCTTTCTTAAATAGAATAGTTCAAGATAGAAACAAATTGAAAGGTGATCATAAGCATCCTTATGATTTGGAAATTTTTAAACCATGGGTTTAGGATACTATTTCCATGCTATAATTTTGCCTCGGACTAGATAGAAATTTGGAAGTGGGTGCATGCCTCCTTGAAATGGTGTATAATATCCATTATGGTGTTCAACATGTCAAATATAAATTTATTGAGCACATTGTAGAATCCATGCATAAACAATTTTTAATGATTAAAGGAGGTTCCACCAAGACATTTAGGTTCACAACCTACTTGTGCTATCTTTTTCTATTCAAATTTAGAGGAATGTTTCAGACCAACAAGCTTCAGATTCAGCCCTATAGTAATCCTGGGGAAAAGAAAATGGCTCCAATATATGAATGGACCACTATTATAAGGATGCATGATTCTCGAAGGAACTACAGTCATTTTGTAGACTACGTTTTTGCTCCATTGCATCAAGCAATTACAAATACTCCAATGCCTAGATTGCCTATGTCATGTAGAAACTGCATTCAACTAGGAAAAGAAATACAATTGGCTGATTGGTACTTAATGGAAGAATATATTGTGCTAAGATTTTATGGATTAGGAGTACAACCATACAAACTTCCAATACATGTGACAGAAAGGGTTTTTGCTTTGGAATATGTAAGGAAGATGCAAAGTACTGATGAACTGCACTTTACCAGTCAGCAAAAGAAGACCTTATTTCCTTCTTTACATTTTTCATGTGGAGGGATCACATTTGAGAGAAAATCATTTAGTGTGGCACATAATCTTTTGAAAATGTTTGATTTTGATGCTATCTGTCACTGGCAGTATGATCCATGTGACACCATTAAATCAATGATTGTGCTCAATAAGAATGCTGCAAGTAGAATTCAATATGAAAATAAACCCTTGCTCAAAAACTTGAGAAACAAGGATTCTTGGGATGAGGTCAAAATTGCAATGGAGAAAAGTGCTGCTAAGAATGGTATTTATTTTGAGCAATTGTTAGCAGAAATTATGGCATTGCATCGAAAGACAATCAAGAGGTACAACAAATTTTATCAAAAAAGTGCTAAACCATGTAGTAGAGTAAAAATGGCATGTTCTCTAGAGAAGGAAGTTACAGAAAAAAATTGGTCACGATAAAAAATTACTGCATTTTGGTCTATGAGGAAGGAACTAGGTGAACCAAGAGCTCTTGCAGAGTATGGAGATAACGAAGAATACAGTGAGTTTAGAAAATTTTGGAATATAGAGCATCCAGATGAACAAGAAGATAAAGAAAGTGATCATGAATCTAATGATGATAGGGAAGAAGGAAGCCATGTCAATTTCAAACTTGGTTTAAGTGAGGCCACAAAAGAAGCATATACTACTGGAGCAGCCATAGCTGAAAAAATGAGTTACGAAGGTGGTCCTTTAGGATCCCAAAGACAAGGCCCTTGGATGGTAATAGATGTAGAGTATAGAAAATCAAGTGATTTTTTTGGCCTTGGGATTGGAGGTGAAAAAGTAGACCTAGGGAATACAAGACAATTTGTTAGAGCTTCAAATCCTCATCCTCATGGTCAGACACAATCACAACTAGGACATGCCCATGGTGCAGAGCTTAGTGCAACTGGCACTGCCTCTGGTGGCGATGGTATGGGTAGTAGTACTAGTAGTGGTCAACATGTGCTACAACAAAAAAATACACACAAGAGGACAACAATACAATATACCACAGAAACACTAGGTGATCAAGGTATACAGAAGAGGCAAAGGATTTTGACAGGTCCAAGTCACACTACCAGTGGATCCACCACAAAGGAGTTATTTCCAGGCACCCCCCCAGTGCCAGTTAGTCTTGTTGCGACATCATTAGAACCTACAAGTACTACTACTCATATTCCTTCGCCATTCAAGCATTCCATTGTTCCTGTGTCCCTAGGTTTTGATTACATTGAAGAGTTTAAAAAGAAATCAGACATCAATAAAAAAGAAAAGAAGCAACTGATGGAGAGTGCATCTACTGTAACTTCAGAGCCTGCCACAACCATGGTATTACCCACATTTGACAAAAATAAAGAAATCATGGAGTACACATTTCTTGTTCCCACAGTTCAAGACAAACCATCAAATTAGATGGCTCGATCTGGATTCTAGGTGAACAATATTCAATTGGATTTTTCTAGACTTAGAAATACTGAAAAAATTAATGTATCAAAGAAGAACAATGAATTGGTGTACACATCATTGCTAAAGCAAGATAGAGAGAAAAAAGGTTGCAGACTCAAATTGAAAAGTTACAGGAAGACCTAGAAAATGAGAAAGCAAAGATGAAAGCAGTAGATAACAAGAGCAATGAATTAGAAAAAAGAATAATTTTTTTTTCCTTTGCATCAACAAGCAAAGAGGATAAGCAGAATGAGACTACAGTGAATGAACTGAAGAAAAGGCTAGATGAGAGCAACAAGAAATGTGATGAGGAAAAATCCACTTCAGAAAAACTAAGAGTAAGCATTGCGAATGGAAATGTACAGTGGGAACAAAAATTGGAGAAGGAGAGAAAAAGAAATGAAAGATTGGTGGCAGA
The DNA here is from genome assembly GCA_007258455.2 of Sequoia sempervirens. NCBI lineage: Eukaryota > Viridiplantae > Streptophyta > Pinopsida > Cupressales > Cupressaceae > Sequoia > Sequoia sempervirens. The sequence continues at coordinate 120,412 of VDFB02082573.1, forward strand.
GGTGATGGAAGCAAAAAATGAAATTGAGACTTGTCAAAATAAGTTATCTACATTTTGTAGAGAGACAATGAGCCATATGAAACAAAAGATCTGGGATGAAATAATGCAGAGGATTGATCATTTGTGTGACATGTTTCAATTGATTGATGCTATCAGACAACATCATAAGAAGCTCAAAAAATATTTAGTGGACAACAAAAATGTGTTGGAATTAGAGAGATCTACAAAAGAAATTCAACAAATAGTCTACAAAGCCAGTGACAATGTTTTGAAATCAAAAGGGATTACTAATTGGCTTGCTACATCAATGACATTGTCATCTATCATTGAAAAGTGTTTGAGAATGCATGAAACAAAGGAATATTTGAATTTGGTTGCAGACAAGATGAAGAAGGTGGATGAAAAGTTAAGGAACTTCACAAAACTTGGTTTGCCAAAGGGTTTTGGGACAAATGAGTGATTCATTGGAAAGAATGATTTCATAAAGAAGATGGAGGATGCAATGAAGATTGATTTGGGCCAGTTTCCTCAGAACCTAGATGTGGTGAACTACTTGGATTCCATCAAACCATTGCTAACCTTGAATGTAAAATTGACTAAAGAATGCAAGACAGGTTCCAATTTGAATCATGAAATGTTAACAAATCTTCAAGTCAAACAACATCAGTTAGAACAAATGACAATTCCACCACCTGAACAGTGGAAGTTGCTAGAAAAGGTGTTGCAATGATTTGATTTTTGATAATATGGGTTTCCAAGTTCCAACTTAGCTCTATGTAGAGTTGTCTTTGTTCCAACTCAAACTTCAGTAATCTGTCGATGTTAAATGATAAATTATCTATATTATTTATTTTTTCATTTGAAGAAATTTTTTGATAGTGGTTTCAACTACTAGATACACTTCAAACGATTGTTGATGTTCATTGTTGTATATGCCACTAAGACTATTGCTAATATGTTACTAAGCATTGAGTTGAGTGATGAATCACTTAGTACATGTTCAAGTTTTACTTTTAGCACAATTAAAATATGAACTATAAGGTGACTTTAATTCCAGGCATCCATAATCTTAGTTAAATTACATTACAATTCACAGATCGATACTCAATCTCCACGACTAGTACTACTTATCAGAACCACTAAAAATTTATATGAATTCATGCTTTAATCAAGGTACTTTAATTGGTTCATTAAACTCGATCAAGAATTAAAACATACATCAATGCATAATGACAAAGAGTATTAATGACATGTTGTGGTTACTATCACTCAAAGTCATAGTTTAGGTGCTTTTCCTAACCTTAGTCGCTAGTCCTCAGACATTTATAATTTATAACCTTATCGGTCACTAGTCATCAAAGTTTTATAATTTATAATCTTGTCGCGGAGTTTTGAATTTTCATAACTTCCCGATTCCCCGAGTTCGTTCACTTTGTTGAGTTGCAAACTTGCAAATCTTTCTAGTTTCTTGGTCATCTTTGTAGTCGGTGGGTCCGAGGTTTCAAAAACTTTGAAACTTCAGACTTTGGTTCTAAGGTTCCAAGTTTCAACGACCACACGACATTATGGACTTATGTACGGACTAAACTAGAGTTTCCTTTTGAGGAATTTCCAAAAGCATGCATGTTTCAAGGCTATCTTTTCGAGGAATGAAATTGAATGTCGCATTCAATGCACGTCCTATCAAAAATAATGACATAAGTGTGTGGCAAAGTTTTACTCAGACATCTAGCTTGCATTCTCGTTCTTTGGCAAGGCCAATACTTCTCAAGTGAAAACATTATTTTTACTCAGACATTTAGCCTGCATTCTCGTTCTTTGCCAAGGCCAGTACTTCTGAGGTGCAAACATTCTTTCTCCACGAATTTTCATTTTGCGCTCATGCAAAGTGAATGGACGGTCAGCGTAAGGGATACGGAGCTCAGACCTTTTAAGTTAGAAGAATTTTGGGCACGCCTGGAGAGGGACGACAAGTCTGAGCTGGATATAAAACTCTTAGAAAGTGGCTAGCTCAGGCTGGAGGGTTTTCGGAAGCTGTGTTGAGTGTGGACCTGATAAGTGCATGTGCGAGAAGGTACATTCTGCAGACACGGGAAATTAAAGCCGCGGACGGGACTGTAATTGCAGAAATTTCTCCTGAAGTTGTTTCCTGAGCACTGGGGATTCTAGAAAGGGAACCTCTATTAGACATGTCTGTCGCAGTGGCAGGTGAATTTTTCAAAGCGAATAAAGATTGGTGTAAGAAATCCATGGCCAAAACCTGGTTGAAGAATGAAAGGAAAGGTAAGTCGCAACTGCCAAATAAACTCAGAAGATTGCATTTTAAGGGAGAAATTGCATATGCTATTGCTTTGTTGTACCGCATTGTTTGGAATGCACAAGTTGAGTTATTTGAGGATTTGATGTACCGATTTATCTTGACAGTTTGTGATGAGAACATTTTCATTGACTGGGTTGAAGTTATTTGCTTCCATTTGAATGAGCAATTAATTAATTTCCATAAGAATGCTACTTTATGTATGTGTTCTTGTCTGACCTACATTGTAGGTAGTCAGAGGTCCTTTTGGCCAGGGTTGGAGCCACAAGGAACCCCAGCTTCTGATATGCCTGTGTATAAGCACTTTCCTTAGTTCACTAAAAAAATTGGAATGTATGATTTTTGTCATGTTAATGATGCATTTTTAATGGAGGTTGTGAGGAAGCTGGATGGAAATCTAGAAATGTGTCTTTCCCCTTAATCCATTTCTCTTGTATCAAAATATGGGAGTTTTTATATCCAATTTGATAATTTTTCCTATCTGAGAATAGGGGGTTTTGAGAAAGCCCCATTGAAATTACCTTGGTATCCTGAAGATTTAATGATATTTCTGGAAGTTTGTTGAAAAATGGAAATGGTTAATATTAAGTATACGAACATGGGGAAACAAGGGTACTCCTTCCCATTGGAGACCCCTTCTTTTTTGTGCAAAACAAACCAGATGGCCAAGGGATCTGAAGGACTTCTCAAGGAATATAACATCGAGAATTTGTCTATGAGAGCTAATTTTGACAATAAGGGTTTTGTGAAGCAAAATCTCTATGGAGGGAGCTCATATCGACATCATCCATCTATCGAATATTTATGGGAAGATTGTGTCAATGAGAATGAAGTTTTGAGAAGAGATTATATGAGGCTAATGCTAAAATAGATACATGCTTTCGGTCTTCAATTTGACATTCCTGAAAATGTAGCTGAGGATTCAACAATCTTAGATCCTGGTTATGAAAAATTTCCTGATAAATCCCACCCTAGGGTTGATTGGAACCAAAGTGAAATTTTAGATATGAGGGTGTGTGCTGCCCTAGTGCTTAAAAGAACCCAGGACTGGTTGGATGGGAAATGGTGGAAAGTTGTTGGTCTTGTTCAAGAGCCGAAGTCATCACAAAAGAATGAACATGGGTCTACGTAGGCATCTGGTGTAAGTGTATCATCAGGGAAACCCTATGTTAGGTCATCTAGTGCAAATTCTCAGTCAAGAGGTGATGGTGATAGGCCACAAGAAACAGTCAAGTTGAAGAGCATCTGTGAACAAGAGAGTTTTCTTTCTCCTACCCCTAAGAAGAATACCAATCAAGAAAAACTTCAACTTGTGGCTGCAGATTCTGAAGCTATCTTTAAACAGATTACTAAAGATAATATCTTTCCTCCTATGTCTGAAGACTCTGAAATGCCCTCTTCTCCGCCTGATAATCCACCTTTCAATCCTACCGCTCCTAAAGAAACTATTACTGGAAAAGAAGATTCTGGTCTGGTAGTAGCCTCCCTAGGATGGCTGAAAAAATTAGTGGAGAAGAAGAGAAAGTATACTCCTACAATGACAGTTGGAGTGGATACAGTTGCAAATTTACTTCAAAGCTCTTCAAAATCTAAGAAATCCAAGAGGATGTCAAGGATGGTGACTTATGCTACTTCTAGAAATCAAATGTTAGAAATTGTTGACCCTGTCAAGGATTTAAATGAAGATGAAATAATAGCGGCAGACTACAAAGTCACACATGTTGATATGGGGCCTCCAACACTGGAAGGTGATATGTACCATGCCAATTATTCAGTCAATACCTTGATTAAAAGAGTGAAAGAACAGAGGAAAGAAAATATAAAACTGCAATCTCAAGTCCTCGCATTGAGTAACTTTATTTCTTCCATGGCCACTCCGCCTACATTTGATGAAGCCTCAAGTTCTCAGCCTCAGGTAGAGGGCATCGATGTGCTCACCATAGAGAAAATTAAAAAGAATTTGAGCTATTCCAGAGCTGCTTGTGAGGGGATCGAAACAATATCTCGAGAGGCTATCTTCTTTTTGAATAAATCTTTGTAGTTTTACACTCAGTTCTTGACAAGAGGAAGGAGTTAAAGGAGAACTTTAGGATGTCAGAAAAGATCAAACTAGTCTCTATGTTCTCTCTCAGGAAATGAAAGAATTGAACTCTATGGATCTAAAGATATTAATTAGTGAGCAAATTTTGAATAATCCTAAGGAGCTAGATCCTTCTTGGTCCAATTCATTAGAATGGAAATTGAATATATATGATAATCTGGTGAATGAAATTAAGAACAAACTTGAAAAATATTATGAAATGTTGGAGGAAATTAAAAAATATTTTCATATTCTGGGAGCAGAAATTACTGATGAGATTGATGAAAGGATTCTAGATATAAGAGAGATCTCTCTGAAGTTTAAAGAGAAATTCAATAAAGAAATATATGATCCTGCTACAGTGACATAGGAGTCCTCAAAACTCAATGAAATGGAGCTCCACTTGAAGGCTTATAATTATGGAGAAGAGAGAAGATCTCAGATGTTGTTTGATTCTGAAAAGGCTTTGGGAAAATGGAGAACCGGGTTACAGATAACTACAACGCCAGGGAGAAAAAACATCACTGCAATTGTCACCAAGTACCGGGAATACAAGCAAAGATTAAAGGCATAAGAGGTGTTACTGAAGGAGAAGGAGGCTGAAAATATTGAAAGTGAAGGAGTCAATGTTGTTTAGTTTTTAGCTTTTATGTTATTTTCTTTAATTTGTCTCTCTTGATACTTCAAAAACTTTTTATTTTAATTTCTAAAATGGTTGTCTTCAAGGAACTGTTATCAAGACAAAAAAAACTCTGCTATTTTTATTGCTTTTCTATTATTTCAATATAGAAAGACAATGGTGAAGTTCATGCATGCGCAATCTTTGAGTTATGGTGTGTACTGTGTGGATTTATTGTGCTTTTGCTGAGTAGTTTTCCAGTGGATTGTCTATTATTGGAATGATAATTTTTTGGTTAATTTCATTGTTGTGGAATGTTTATTTGTGAATAAAGATTTTATGGTGATGGATGCGTAAGGAGTTCTCTGAATAATTTAGGTGATTTGGTAGTTTAAGATTTTATTGTTTAAGTTGTGTGGATGTCTTTATAAGTTATTTATGTTGAACTGTTAGCTTATGTTAGTTTATAAGTTGTGGATTTTGAACTGTTAACTTTTGTTCAAGGAATGGATTAATATTCTTTGAGTTATTTATCAAAGATTTTGTGAATGGCAATGCAATAGGAATTTATGAGTTGAGTGATAAGTGTTGTTCTTTAAAAATGATGCAGAAACACATATCAAATTCAATACCATGGAATACAATATAAAATATAAAATATCGCAATATCATGGAATACAATATAAAATATCATCAACTAAAGTTTGGAATATGATTCATGAAGTGAAATATAAAATAAAATATCATGAAGTGCAATGATTCACAATTTCAATTTTCATTCAATACAATATAAAATATCGTCAACTACAGTTTGGAACAATGGAAACTGATTCATGAATCTTGTAGTGCAGTATAAATACCTTAAAGTTGCTAATTCTCTTCCATTTCCCAAATGGAGTCAGGGTCCCAAAACTAAAGTTCAACATCAAATAAAGTAAAAGAGTCATCTTGAAGCTCTTGATTCTGAGTCCGCTCTTCACCTTCTCCGACCTGTGTCTCAATTTCAGCATTCACTATGTCATTTTCATCAATGTCATATGTCCCAATCTCACTTCCCATGGCAGTGCCACTAGTACCAGCCTTTGGAATTGGAGTGTTGCATAGACCGGTCCCTCTTCTTTCACATGCGGGCCTCCAGATTGTGAGTGCCCTATCAAAAGGAATTTTTTTTATATTATACGCAGTTCCTTTCATCCTCAAGCAATTTTCCAAATTCTTGTCTAGTTTGTTTCTTAACTTTGATTTCAAAAACCCTAATGTACTGAAAACTCTCTCATCCTACACCAACCCCAATATCATTGTTTTACATAAATTAGCAAGTTTGAAATATTATGATATTTTATCACGCAATATTTCACTCTGACCTAAGTTTGTCCAAACCCTTTTTATTGATCCCGGTTCAAAGGCCTTGTCCTTGCCCATGGATTTATACTGGTCCTTAATAGCTACTGCAAAATCCTTACATTGATTTCTTAGCTTATCTTCATTTAAAATTCCTTCTATTTTCTACTCATTGATTGTTACAGTTTTCAAAAATCGTTCGATCAAGATTTTTACTTGAGCATGAAAAAATATTCGGTTATCTCAGTTTTCCCAAAATTGAGGATACACAATACTCATGGCTTCAAGTATTTCATCTCGAGGGAATCTTTCATGAATCTTTGAGGAAAGAGATTTTGCAATTTCCTTCAAATTATCACCAACAGATTTAACAATGTCTTTAAAATCTTCCTTGTTAACAGGTACTTCTCTGCTAGAGCGCCTGGTAGTCTTACATCGGTACATTTGTATCTCATATCCACATACATAGATACATAAGTTCCTGCTTCCATTAAACTGTAAATAATTATCAGGATCATTTAAATCAATAATTTTCTACCACAGGTTATAATCTACACCATCTTGTGTTAAATCTAGATATAGATGATCGAGGGCCAAGCATGTATGTTTATGTAGATTGGAATATTCATTAATATACATAGCTCTATCTTGGGATTTCTTCACAAGACTGCTCATTTCATCCAACATGGGGAGAAGACTAGCTAAATTCAAGAGTGTCACTATATCGCTTAACCTATGTAAGAGGTCAGGAGCTTTGTCAACTATGTTGCGGTTTTCGTACATCACTCCAATTAAGGATTGATATTCTGAAAGAACTCGTTGCCTTAGTCCATGCAGGGAGATCCATCTAGTATCGACATCCTTGAGAAGCTTGTTTCCTGGTGTTATTCCCTCAGCAAAATTCTGAAATTTTGTGAAACGTTTGGGACTTCGATAGAAGTATGCGTAGATCTTGCAGACTAGATTTTCAACTTTTGATACTATAGGAAAATTGCTTGCAATTTTGAATGCCAAATTTATTCTATGGGCCATGTAGTGAATGCCAAGTATGTATGGTGCACAAGTAGTTTGTAAATTTCTGCAAACACTGGTCCTTTGACCTTGCATCACTGCAGCTCCATCAGCTCCTACACACACAAACTTTTTTGCAATTGTCAACTCATTCATACCTGCAATTTAATTCAAATATTTCTTGACTAGTTCAAATATATTATGTGATGTTGAACTATCCTTCATTTTATGAACATAGAGAAGATGAGCTTGGCGAACATGTTGTTGTACAATATACAAATGCATACAGAACCAAGAAGTATTGTCTACCGCAGTAACTTCATCTAAAGATAATGCAATGAAGTTTGACTCTTTTACTTTCTCCTTTAAATCTTCCTTTTCCACTGTAGCAAGACTCTTTTCACATTCCCATCCAGCGTTTACTAACCAATGTGTGTAGGGATAGTGAGGAACATTCAAAAAAGATAATAAACCATAATATTCTGGGTAGTCTATCATAGGACACCCTCTAGACAAAATATGAAAAACAACACTCATCTGAATAGTTTTTGACATATTTGCTCCTTCCATTGCTTTTCCAAATTCATCCTCAAGTGTACCTTTACATGCAGCAAGCTTTGACATGCTTTGCTAATGCTCTTCATAATCTGTGACATACCTAACATGAAGACATTCTTCCTTTGATTTCCATCGTAAGACTAATTGTTCCTTTCCATCTATGATTTATTTTTCATAAACTTTACCGATATGCTTTTCTATAGTGTCAATCTTTAGCTGCAACGTCTTGGGTTTTCCCAATTTCCAAGTACAAATCGTACATTTGGCATGTGTTTCTTTTTCAATATCGTCTGATTCCCCCACTGCTACAATGAATGGGTACTTTGACAACCAACCAAGTTGAAAATTCCTTGTCATTTCCCACTCACACCCCCTTTTTGGTTTGTTTTTCCTTTTCTTGCTACCAACATCATCCTCATCCAATTCAATTATCTCATTCTGGCTAACCAGGGTATCCCTTGGAGCATCTTCTATGGTATTGCCATCCCCATTTGAATTTGATACATTTTGATTTAAATCAATGACAATCTCAACTTGACCTTCCGCTGGCGTTGAGGTATTTTGAATGCTACCAATATTTGGTGGAAGAGTTGATTATGTAGCTCCATCTTGACCTAATCGATCAGAAGCTTTGGTAATTCCAAAGTAAGACTGTATGGTACGTCTAAGTTTTGGGCATTTTGATGGCCTCTGAGTCTCTTGATCTTCACCACACTGAGGGGTGGCAGGAGTATTTTCAACACCCTGAGGAGCGGCAGGAGTATTTTCACCACCCTGACTCTAAGGAGCGACAGGAGTAGTTTCACCACCCTAAGGAGCGGCAGGAGTATTTTCAACACCCTGAGGAGCGGTAGGAGTATTTTCACCACCCTGACTGTGAGGAGTGGCAGGAGTACTTTCAACACCCTGAGGAGCGACAAGAGTAGTTTCACCACCCTGAGGAGTGGTAGTAGCCTTACCATTGTTGCTCGAGTAGCTCGACATATTAATCTCTAATTCGATCGACATATTCATCTCTCACTTCAAATTAAAAACTGGAAAAAAATGTCTTCTTGTTTAAGAAGGACGGAGAATAATAATATAGATCTCATTCCGTACTCAATATCATCTTTAAGAATGAAGCAAGAATGGAAAAGAGATAAAGAAAACTTATTGTTATAACTAATAACACTATGGAGAAATGATCACTGATCACTCACCTTTAAGTCTACGTTTTTGGCTTTCACTGACTTCCGAATCGAGAAGTAGAACCTCAGAACCGAACAAAATGTGTAAGAATAAATGACACTTTTTATTGTATTTATATCAATCCATGATTCCATATTTGGCGAATTTCGCAGGATTTTTAAATGGTATATTAAAAATTTGGAGAATATGTTGTAATTTACAAGGCGAATTATGTCCTCAAATTTAATTATTTTTTAATGTTATTGGCGAAATAGGTCCTCATAAGCAACTATTATAAATTTGAATTGGCGAAATGAGTCTTCACAAGCAACTATTTTTAAATTTTAATTGGTGAAATGGGTCCCAATACAATGTCGTTTTAATAGTATTGGTGAATATGTAGGTGTTTTTTATTAAATGCTTCCAGGATTCAAGTGAAAATATTAGTCGGTCCATTTGAAACTCGTAGTTTGAAAATGGTGAATTTGTTGCTTAAACATGCCTCATAAAAAAAATTATTGGCGAATCAACATGCATTGGACCTATGTTTCATAAATTAAGGGTGATTTGGATACCCTGTGGGTGCGAGAAATTCACCAATTTCGAGTTGACCGATTCCTAGAATTCACCAATTGGTGAAGATTCGCCACTAAAGTTTTCCCTTCCTATGATGGTACTACACTATATGTGCCTTCAAAGACCTGAGGTTACCTAGGTTATCCTATCAAAGGTATTCTTCTTGCTGGAAAATCACAAAAATGCATAGTAGTGAAAGAAGTAAACTGGCACTAATGGCTATGGATGCCTACAAGTTAATTGAATGCATTCATTCACATGAACAATTATTATTGACAATCATAATATGAGAATCTGTTCTAACTTACATATAATTTATAAAGCAATGACTAACAAAAATAACTGCTAAACAGAAATAAAATAACTATAAATGTAGTGAATAACAGTTACCTTGAGTGGCCTACTCAAGTGGTTGTCTTCACTTAACTAAAACCAAATATAAATCGTTAGATTCTATGCATCCATATGAACTTGAACTTCATTCATTACATACTCAAAAATATCACATAAAATATTCCTCAAAGATTGTATTCAAGGAAATCATTTTTGTACAATCAACATGTCTACAGATGATAACTGAAACTAAGAAGTATCTAATAAAAAAATTCTTAACCAACTAACTATCCAAAGACTCAACCACTGACTATATGCAAGCATGGGGGAGTTTATTCTAAACACAACTCTTAACTAAAATCATTAATTACAACTCCCTAGATATTAGAGTATGTAATTAAGATTGAATTATTCAAACTACAATTGAAAAGAAGCAAGAGTTCAAATAGAATTAAAACTCTGCAAAATAGATTTGCATGTGGAACACATAATCAGTTATCTAGAATCTTATCAATAGGAGAATTCTTCTTCTCGGTGCCTTATTAACTTTCATAATGATGCATGACTAACTCCATTAGGTGTCTCCATACAGTAGTTATTACAGTAATCTTGTTCTAGCACTTCCCCTATTTTGCTATCCAAGTCCTCCTTTTTTATGTGGGTTACAACTTCAACTATTACAAGCTATGGTGTCTTCTTAGGTTGCAAGAGGTTAATCCACAAAACATATACACAAATCTAACTACCATGATTAAACACATAATTCTAACCATATTTGATACATATCCATATATAAATCATGCAGTGCTGCTATTTCCATTACTATAATTCAGGTCCAAGGTTGTATATAAACATAAAAAGATAGCATAGCATAGGAATATGTTTGAAAGGATTGTTTGATAATGTCTGAAATCATCCATAAAAACATAAGGAAATAGACTATTAAATAGACTCATCACTCCCCCAACTATACTTTTGCTTTCCCTCAAGCAAAATAGACTAGGGGTAAAGATTGCAATGCAGTGTAATCTCCCTAAGGTCCATGATAGTATCTACTCCCTTGATCTGCTTCAGGTAGAACTCTATGTAAACTATAAGTCTATTCATTCTAATTTTCTCAACCTTCTCACATTCCCTCATCCTATCTCATGTCCAATGTGGGACTTGATAAAGAAGCATAGGGGGTTGTAATGTGAGTGGTATATATTTGTTTTCTTGATAAACAACAATATCCATGTACCTTTTCACTTTTTCAATCATATATATGAAGTTATGTACTAAATTAAGTTCTTTCCTTTGCAACTTTGGAGCCAAATTGTTCCACCTTTCCTATACATTTTTATAACAATTTTGAACTAACCCCACTACTAATGTCCTTATTCTATCGTAGTATTGCACCCTTACCTTCATAATTTTTCTTCATGCACCTTTGTGTTTCAGGAGTTGTAACCACTCATCTATTATCTCATCGAGATATTTGGAATCTTTCCTCACTAGAAGTGCAACTGACTTTTCTCTTTCTACATACTTTTCTAGGAGTTCACCTCTAAATTGTTCATTTCTAAAATAGGATGTTAAAGCTATTACCTGAAAATCCCTTACAAAAATTAAGGGGTTCCATTGTGTAGCCTCTGAAACCACATAATTGTGCAAATAATACTCACACAATTGGTCTTTCTCATCAAGGATAGCATTAGCAAAAATATGGAGAAATTCAAACTTCCTACTCATAGAAACTGGTTTGTTGTTGATCATCCTGCTAAATTGAAAACTTAGAAATTTTTCCTAGAAAAACAAGGTGTATGTTCTAGTTGGGGGTTTTCACCTGATGATTTGGGCAGCCTTATCTACAATTTCTTCCATTCTGACTACCATTTACTCAATTCAGTGCCCTTTCCATCCAACACTTTGGTGTGTTCTACAATTAAAATTTCTTTCTCCTTTCTCCACTTTTCTTTCTCTTGTGAGAATTCATCAGTAACCTTCCATAGTTGGTAACCAAGAGAGACAAAGTTGTGTGGTGAATTGGGGTTTTTATGGTAGGAGGTTTTTGATTGGCTACTACAAGTTCCCCATCCCTTTTCTTTTTCATGGCCAATTGTGCCAATAGATCCAGATTTGCACCATGGCCATATGCCTGCAACTTCTCTTCCAATTCTTGTATTTTTGTCTCCCTTTCCTTTTCTCTCTTCTCATTACTCTACACTAGTTCTTCCAAATGTTTAATTCTATCTAGAGATTCCTAAAGCTCATTCCTAACATTTTTATCCTCTATAAACATTTCTCATGTCTCCAAAAACTATTCATTACCACCCCCTGTACAATCATAGTCTTCATGAGTGGGACTATCTAGGGTTTTCTTTTGTGTTTTCTTGGAAACAAATGCATCTTCTAAGTCTGATCAAAAGTGGTAGATACATGCATCTTTCTCTTTGCAGGTGTATGCACATTTCCAAAGGTTTTTCCTTTTATTTTTGAGTTTATTTCAACCAACATCACATCCTCTTCTTGTTTTTCCTAGACCTTTGTCTCTTCTTTAGGTTTGTCCACACTACCCCTCATAACACCTTGCTTTTTCAATTGGCCTAAATGCCTAGGTGTGGGTGTCTCCTTCTGAACATCCTTCTTTTTCTTTTCTTTTTTAGAAGGTGTGGGTGTTGTGGATGTACTTCCTCTTCTTTTGTTGGATTTAGGTGGTTTGGAAGAAGATGGAATTTCCTCCACTACTAGTGACCTAGATTTTGGCACATTGTTCTTCTCAGGTTCACCTTAGCTACAGGTAGGTGAAGCCATAGGTGAGACAAGAGAACTTCCTCTTGTAGGTTCAACTTGTGGCTCTAGGTTTTTAGGTATTGTAGGTGCCTCAAGTAGACTGTTAATATCTTGACAACTCATAAATTCTTCCTAGGATATCTAGGGATATTGAATTCTCAAGCTCATTTTTACTAATATGGAAATTAAACAGCGATGTGATAATTTTTTGTCACTCTGTTTCCTCTGGTACTCAGATGCCATTCTTTTTAGCATATTACAGAGTAAATTGGGCACATTTAGTAGTCTTTTATGGCGAAGATGACTAAGTAATTTGAAATTTACAGTATATAAAAGATTCTTTCTACCATCACAAGGTATCTAATGACATAGGAAGCACAGATGACCCAAAACCATGGAAGAAAAAAAAAATTGTACCTTGGGATGATGAATCCAAATTTTCTCCTCACTCACAGAATTATTCTCTTGCAACCAGTGCATCTGCTCAAATTGGAAACTTTGCTCTAGTCCTAGGTAAACCAGATACTTGTGCTATTGCTAATTCAAATACATCTACAAACAACCCTTTTACCAATGCTTCATCATGCTCCAATGTGGCTGCAAATTTGCTTGTTATGTCATTGTCAAATTTTGTCAGCTTTAAAAACTAATCCAGCCAACCAACTCTTGTCAAGATAAGCAATACCATTGCATCTTCTAATATCTTCTTGTGTGTTGATGGTTCTCTCCTATAACATCACCTCCCATTGGTGAATCTCTTTACCTCTGCTCAGTATTCTTATTCTTAGAAATTCAGCTCAATTTTCACTTCACCAACCTCAAACCCTTCTCTTACTCTGCTATTTTCTCATGCACTCTCACTATAACTATACTATAAATGCAACTTCTCTTCTTCTTGTATCAGCGTAATTGAGCTTTAAAATGGGTTTTGGGTTCGACTTAGCTCAGGATCACAGATTTTAGGAAATTGGCAATTGAATTAACAACAAAAGGTAGATGCAATTACGAAAAAAATGGTTTTCATGTCATGTTTATTTGTTTGCATTTGATTTTAGATGGAAAAAACTAAAACAACTAGCTAAGATTGTACCCTTCCCCCAACTTAAGAGTTGAAGTGACCTCACTTCAACTCATAATAGGCGAAGGCATAATGAGAGAATATGGAAATAAATGTAATGAATATATCACATGGTTAATTTAATATGGAAATACATAATGAAAGCATTAAGAATTTTATGACAATTATGGTAATGTACTTTGCATACCTGTCGAAGGTGATTAATTGAATGCCACACATGTGAGCTGGAAAATATATCCATAGGATGATTTGATGTGAAAATAATTAATTGCAGGTGAATGAATGATGAGGTGGTGGGTGTAAGGTGATGAAATGGAATAGACGGATGATGGTTGGTGATGTGATAGTTCAAATGCTTTGGAAATGAGAAATAAGATAGGCATGTTGCAGGTACTTATTATGATAAGACTAATACGACATGTGTGAGGAAAATGAGGTGAAAAAGGTGTGAACTACAATTAATTGTGGTGCCAATTTTTGAAATTTCCTACTAGACAACGTTGCGGGTATGATCAGCATCAAGTCCAGTCTGAATTGTGATAGCTTTTGTGCTATAGGTCCCTGCTGCAACAAGGCACTTATTGAATGTTGGTAGTTGTAAATATAAGAAAATTCCCTCTGGAGAAAGTATGTACATCATTGTAGATGTGTTGTGTGTGCATGTGAGGTGGAATAAGAAATTAAACTTGAGTGATCTTAGGGATTGAGCTGTGTAGCTCAGTCACTGAGTCACCTGAAGAACTTGGTTTATCTATTGTTGCTTCTAAGGAATCACTCTATGTTTTTGAACCTATATCTATATCATTGAGAGTACCATACTACTGAATGAGAGAAAGAATAAAGTCTTCATTCTTGATAGGTTTCTTATAAAGTTTCAACTTATGGCCATTGACTAGGAGAGAGAACCTCACTGCATCTATGGTGTGAAGCTTTATTGCTCCATTAGGAAATACTTAGATGATATCATAAGGTCCAAACCACTTGGACTAGAGTGTGATGGATTGCCTCCATCCTGATTTCATCCAACCCATTTAAGTGGTGTAACCTCTCCTTTTGAGTTATTGTGAGATCTATGTCCAACTCCACTGTTGTTTTTAATGTCCTATACTCAAACTCTATGGGGAGGACTATTGTTTTTTCATGAAACCAGTTGTTATTTTTAATGTTGTTTTGTATTCCCATAATGATTTTGGTAATCTAGCAACCCAATCTTTTGTGTGTAATTGCACTGTCTTAGTTAGAATACTCTCAATTTCTTTGTTGGTAATCTCCACTTGGCCATTGGCCTCAGGGTGATAAGGTGTTGAATTTTTGTGTCTAATTGCATATTCTTCAACCAATTTGGTAATGAGGTTTGAAGTAAATTGTGGTCCCTAATCAGATACTATCTCCCTAGGTACTCCACAGCTAGTAAAAATGTTCTCATATAATAATTTAGTCACATTTCCATCTTTGGAAAACTGTAATGCCTTCACTTCCACCCACTTAGTCAAATAGTCAATGCAAACTAGAATGTACTCTTTGTTGTTAGAAGTAGGTGAAATTGTACCAATGAAATCTAGACCCCATTTTTCAAAGGGAGCTAGTGTTAACTAAGGCTATAATGAGATTTCATCACTCCTTGTTGGCTTACCCATTCTTTGGAATCTATCATAGCTCCTTGTATATTTGATAGAATACTTGTGTAAAGTTGGCTAGTAGTAACTAGTTGTGAGGATTTTGAAAGTTGTCCTTTTAACTGCAAAGTGACCTCCACATGGTTCATCATGGCAAGCCTTTATGATATCAAATATTTCATCCTCCCTTATGCACCTTCTCATGATATTGTTTGGGCCACTGTAGAACAAATAACTAGATATCCAAGAGTATGGAAAACACTTATGTACTCGTTGAAACTTTTCCCTTGAAGAAAGGTGTGGTGGAATCTACCCTATCACTAAATAATTTGCATTATCAACATAACAAGGTATATGTATATTAAGAGAAAACAAGTGCTCATTTGGAAATGAATCATCCACTACCCCTTATGACGATTGTGTTGGCACCCTTGACAAAAAATATGCTACTACATTAGCCTTACCAAGCTTTTCCACTAGTGTTATATCAAACTCTTGTAGGAGCAACCATCTGACTAGTCTTCCCCTACTACAGGTTGGTTCATTAAATATTTGATTGTTGTATGGTCTGTGTGGACAAAAACTGCATAACTGGTAATTTATTGCTTGAATTTATTGATGGCATACACCACTACTAGCATCTCCT
Organism: Sequoia sempervirens; assembly: GCA_007258455.2. Lineage (NCBI taxonomy): Eukaryota > Viridiplantae > Streptophyta > Pinopsida > Cupressales > Cupressaceae > Sequoia > Sequoia sempervirens. The sequence goes on from VDFB02082573.1 coordinate 136,526, forward strand.
TCTCTGTAGCAGTATAATTTATTTTTTCTCCGTAAATATTTTTGCTAATGTGTAAATAGCATATTTGTGGGTACCTTCTTTATGACTCAAAATTGCTCCAATAGAAAAATCTAAAGCATCAGTATGTATATGGAAGGGTAAGGTCCAATTTAGCCCCCTCAAAAAAAGTGCTTGTGTTAAGGCTTTCTTCAGTTATTCAAAGGAATGTTGGCATTTTGATGTCCAATCAAATTCCATGTCCTTAGTCATAAGAACAAACAATGGTGCAACAATCTTACTGGAGTCTTTAATGAACCTATTATAATAGCCTACATGGCCAAGGAAGCTTATAACATCTCTTTGCCTCAGTGGAACAAGTAATGTAGAATGATTTCTATCTTATGTGGATGAACTTGGGTCCCTACACTGGATATGAAATGTCCTAAAATAATTCCCTGAGTCGTCATCATAAAACGCTTTTCATTACTGACGAAAAAATTGTGTTCTTTACATCTCTTTAAAACCTTTTCCAAATTGTTAAGGGATTCCTCATAAGTTTCCCATATAGGGTGAATTCATCCATATATATCTCATGGAATGATGAGCATAATAAAAAATATGTTGAGCACTGCCCTTTGGAAAGTAGTTGGGGCATTGCATAAACCAAAGGGTAGAACAGAGTAGGCATAAGTACCCCAAGGACATGTAAATGTTGTTTTGTCTTGATCCTCTAGAGCAATTTTTATTTGATTGTAACCATTGAAACCATCTAGGAATGAAAAGTACTTCCCTACTAAAGAGTCAAGCACTTGATCTATAAATGGCAATGGAAAGTGGTCTTTCCTAGTGGTTGTGTTCATTTCCTTATAATCTAAAAATACCCTCCATTTTCCACCTTTCTTGGGAACAATGACTAAAGGTGAGACCCATTCACTATCATATATAGGATAAATGAAGCCTCCATCAAGGATATTTTGGAGTTCAACATTGACTATTTCTCTCAAGGCAGGGTTCATTCATCTTTGAGGCTATCTAATGGGCCTATAACCATCATCTATATAGATTCTATGCATACATAATTCAAGATCTATACCCTTCATATCATGGTAGTCCTATGCAAAGGCTATTGTGTGTGCCTACAACATAGTAGTTAGGGAATTCTATTGTTCTTCAGTCAATGCATTATTTATTTTCAACATTTTTCTTGGCATGACTTCTAGTTCTTTGGATGATTCTTGCATAGATGAGCGGTCAAGGCTAGGAATGATTGGTACACACTGTTGTGGCAATAAGGAATGGAATATTTGAGATATTTCTTCTAAGGAGTTGGTAGGTATAATGCTCTACAAAGGATCTTGTAAACATGAGAGACAGTCTTGTTGTTACGGGCTCCTACTGTAGTCATTCTATATTATATGAACAATTAGTTCATCTTCATCCTAATCATCCAATAGAGGGATACGTTCTATTGTCATCAAAGTCTGTATGGAACAGTGGTCTTCCTCATCCAAAGTAGGCCAAATAGTTTTCTCAAGATCAACATAAGGTTGGGATGGAGGATAGAGAACCAATTTCTTTGTCACAATCCCATTAGATATTATCATATTGCCAGACCTACAACCTATGAATGCATCAATTGTAGCTAACCACAGTCTTCCTAGAATGAGTGGGTAACTTGCAAGGTTAAACTTTGGTTTTAATACTATAAATTATGTAGGATATTCCCAAGAATCTAATGCAATAACTAAATCCTCAATTATTCCTTCACGCTTGACTGTTGACCTATCAACCAATTGTAAAAAAAATTGTGTAGGTCTAAGGTTGGCTAACTAAATTAATTGCATCATTTCTTTAGTCATGACGTTGATTTTTCCCTTATTTCTATCAAGGTATTCTTGATAAGGGTCACATTAATCTTAACATCCACTACTAGACTACCAAGGTATGTGTATTTAGGGATAGTTATGTTCCCTAGCATGATATCAGCGACGTTCCCTAGGACATGAACTATCTAAGGATCCTTCTTTTTCTCCCGAGTTTCTTAAGACGTAGGTCCCTCACAGTCTTGGTATAGGTTGGGATTTCCTTAATAGCTTGGATGAGAGGGATCTTGATGCTTACATCATTTAGTTGACCTAGTAGGTATGTCTCAAATTCTGTATGATGTTTTTGAATGGCTAAGCATTCAAGGAAAGGAGGTTTCAAACTTGAGGTAGTCTGGTGTACTTGATTTGACTCAGGTTCTAGAGGTGATTTTTCTAAAGCTTCAACTACAGGTTCCTCATCCTCCATCTAAATGATTTGAGGGGATGAAGGTCCAAGTAGTTGTTTCCCTGACTTGAAGTGGACATCACTCACCTCTAACCCATAAGTGGGGTGTTGCATAGCCTCATTAATATAAGCCTATTGGACAAGCTTGTTGTTAGGGTTAGGTGCAGTTGGGTAGGTAATTGTGGCGCTCTTAGTGACTAGGGTGTAGGATTTGATGGAGGCATAATGGCTTGTTTTTGTGGTTAAGGAGGAAGCATAGGTTGTTGATAACTCATGTTTTGTTGTTGCCACTGCTAACCTTTTTTCCATTGAAGTTGTCACTGGCTCTATTGTGTTGGCCATTGAGGATTGTAATTGAAACCTTGGAAATTTTGTTGTGACCAAGGATTTGGTTGTTACTGGTTCCAATTTTTCTGAGGTTTTTTCCATTGTTGAGGGTTTTTTCATTGATTTTGATTAGTTGGCCAGGGCTAGAAATTCCAAGCAGGAAAATTTTGATTTCCAATGGGAAAGGATGAATTGAAATTAAGAGGGTCTCATCGCATACCTTGTCTTTGTTTCCATGGACTTATTTGAGCTATGTAAAATAGCTACCCATCCTCTCCTTCAAGTGGCTGAAAATCAGGCCTCTCTTCTTTTTCTTGTTGAATACTAGCCACCCTCTTGCATTTATAGTTTTCCTTTCTTTGTCTGCAGCTAGGGTAGTATTCAGTGAGCATTACCTCAGCTTCATCTTGCTTCTTATTTATATGGAGAGTGTCCAACTAAGTAGCAAGATGACTGATAATTTCCTCCTTCATATTGGACAACAAATTACTTAATTCTACCTTTGAAACCCTAGTAGATGATTTGCTAATGGTGGATTTCCTTTCTCCTTTAGGTCTCTTAGTGAAGGTCCTAGAGTAGTTTTTGCACACCCAGCAGATTTCTTCAAATGGTATTTGAGAGATATCCCCTTGCCCAATAAGATTGAGGGCATCCATACAATCCTCATTGACTCCCCTCAAAAATAGTAACCTGAGGGATTCTTCAGATAACTTGTTCTGTGGATTTTTCTTCAAAGAAAAATGAAATATTTCCACATAGTCCTCTAATGGCTCATCCTCCTACTGTGACATTATGAAAATGTCATCTCTCCTCCTATCAAGTCCTATGCAATAGTATTGGTACTTTTCCAAGAACTTATTTTCATGGTATCACAATCTACAATAACATCCTTGCCTAATCCCATGAACCATCTCAAGGCTGCATCTTTTAAAGTGGAAAGGAAGAGCTTGAACCTATGAGCATCATAGGTATAGTTGTAGAGACAAACTGCGGTTCCAATATTAAGAATAACTGATAAGATTTAATAGCCAATTCAGCTTGCTCCTAATGTCAATCTGGAGTTGTAGACTGATGAAAGGTATCGTGGTTGTCTGCTCAAGGGATGAAGATAGCAATCCAAGTGGGGATGAATGCAGCTAGAACACACGGAAATAAACCTACAACAAACCAAAATAGAACTGGCGACATGAATTGTCACTTCCTAGCGACAGGATCTGCACACACAACAAACTCTAAAACAAAAACTTAACACCAGTTATTGAATTCATAATTAAATTTGAAACACATGAGAATCAATTAGAATTATGTACAATTACATAAGTTACAATATCTAAGCCAATATGAACAATGCTAAGCATGTAATTAATTGAATCATAACACATAGTAAATAACACACATCTAATCTAAAATAAATCACCAAATATCCTGAGAAGTAGATCATGCCTCCTTAGTACATCTGGTGAGAGAAAATGAATGCCTTTCTACGTTGCTTCGATCAGAATAACATTATTATATTCATCCACAAATAAAATAAAATTTGTACACTATTATGCTACAGAAATCTACGTATAAATTTCCTATGATGCTCACCAATATCTATATTAAAATCCATCGTCCCTGTGTTTACAGAATACACATATATATAAGTATATGTTGAGTTTATAATAAATAATAACTAAAGCAATATTAAATAGTTTGTTTCAACAAACTGGTGAGCAAAAGGCTCACGTAAATCCTTTGGGAATGGCCACGAATCAAGAACAAGTCTGTTGTAATAGCAAGCAGAAATAGAGACGGGAATGGTTGCAGTTTTCTCCAGCTATGCATCAACCTGCACCACGAGTTCCCTCCAATATTTCATTTGGTTGAGTCTGCTCTATTTCTGTTGGCTGTGAATTTAAACTTTGTCTTGTTGCAACAAATAGAAGATTTTTGGTTTTCTCCAAATAGTTGGCAAGTGCTTCCTCTGTCACATGTTTATTTCCTCAATTTGATCTACCAAATAGCATGGCCATTGGGAGAAGTCATGAATTGAGATGGAAAAGAGATTAAATCCATACAAATGAAGTGACTATTGTATTGTAGGAAAACAACATGGTAGAAATAGAAATTGATAGCTTGCAATTATGAAAGTCCACTATGACAGAGAGTTGCATGACAAGAAGTTCAGCATATAAAGTGACAGGAAGATATGCACCTTTAAATTTGCATGCTACAATATATATTTTCTTGATATGGAATAAATATTAGTAAATACAAGCTAATATTATTTATTCACTATTTTATCTAAAAACTTGATTAAATATTACTTATATATATTTAAACCATATGCAACATAAAGTGGTAAAGTTGTATGGAAATGGAATTTATAAATGGATACGAAGGCATATTGGAAGGCATAAAATATGGCGTAAAATAGAGCATATTTGGCTCTCATCAATAGTCATAACTCCTACATAGGACATCAAATTCAAATAGAAATGTGTTTGGATCTTCAGTCACCAAACCATAAAAGACTGGTAATGTTGAAGGAGGGATATTCTTCAGCATAGTAGCCCTTTCTTGGTCGGTGATTGCAAACTCAAAGGTAACATGTTTTGGATCATCCCTTGGTGCATCACCCATGGTTTGGTGTATCCCCTTTGTTGGTGTGCTAGATGTTGGTGATAGGGAATTTTCTTCTTCAATATTACCCTTGCTCTGAGTACTGGAGTCACAATTTTTGCTATGGCTTCTTAGCGTGTAGAGGGGAGAATCTACCCAAAGACTCTCTTTGCCTCTACATACAATAAATATGGCTTTGTATAGTAGCAGTCCTACACAATGTTACTGTAACTTTCTGGTGTATTGAAGAAGATTAAATCTAACAGTCCTAATACTGAAAAAAAAATGTAAACTATGAAACCGTGGAAAACAAGTCTATGAAGGTAGCACCATCCCCGATAATGGAACCAAAAATGTAGAGTCTAAACTAGTGTCTTGTAAACTTGGTAAAAACCACACAATTTAGAGGAATGACTAGTTGAATATTCCACTCAACATTGTAAAGACTTCATTAAATTGTCAACCATGGTTTGTAAACTTGTGATGGTACTGCACTATATGTGCCTTCAAAGACCTAAGGTTACCTAGGTTATCCTATCAAAGGTATTCTACTTGCTAGAAAATCACAAAAATGCATAACAATGAAAGAAGTAAACCGGCGCTAATGGGTATGAATTCCTACAACATAATCTATAGTTGAATTGTTGCTAATAGATAGTTACTGGAACTAACTCAAAACTATTCTAAACTAGTAATTGAACTTAATCTATCCTCTAGATTACTACAAGTTAATTAAAGGAATTCGTGCACATGAACAATTATTATTGGCAATCATAATATTAGAATTTGTTCTAACTTACATACAATTTATAAAGCAATGACTAACATAAATAACTACTAAACAGAAATAAAATAACTATAAATGTAGTAAAGAACAGTTACCTTGAGTGGCCTGCTCAAGTGGTTGTCTTCACTTAACTAAAACCAAATCTAAATCTTCAAATTCTACGCATTCATATGAACTTGAACTTTATTCATTACATATTCCAAAAGATCACATAAAATCTTGCTCAAAGATTATATTCAAGGAAATCATTTTTGAACAATCAACATGCCTACAAATGATAACTAAAAACTAAGAAGTAACTGATAACAAAATTCTTAACCAACTAACTATCCAAAGACTCAACCACCGACTATATACAAGCACGGGGATTTAATTCTAAACACAACTCTTAATTGAAATCATTAACTACAACTCCCTAGATATCAGAGTATGTAATTAAGATTGAATTATTCAAACTACAACTGAAAAGAAACAAGAGTTCAAATAAAATTAAAACTTTGCAAAACAAATTTGTATGTGGAACACATAATTAGTTATCCAAAATATTATCAATAGGAGAATTCTTCTTCTCGGTGCCTTATTAACTATCATAATGATACATGACTAACTCCGGCAGGTATCTCCACATGGTAGATATTACAATTATCTTGTTCTAGCACTTTCCCTATTTCATTGTCTAAGTCCTTTTGCTGCGAGTTACAACTTCAGTTGTTGCAAGCTACAGTGTCTTCTTAGGCTACAAGAGGTTAATCCACAAAACATATATACAAAGCTAACTACCATGATTAAACACAGAATTCTAACCACATTTCATGCTTATCCATATATAAATAATGCATTGCTACTATATCATAACCATATTTCTATTATTATAATTCAAGTCCAATGTTGTATATAAACATAAAAGGATACCATAGCATAGGAATATGTCTGAAAGGATTGTCTGATAATGTCAGAAAGCATGCATAAAAACATTAGGAAATGGACTATTAAATAGACTCATCAGAGGCCTTGGCTATTCTTGTTGCCTTGGAAAAGGGCTTGTGTGTTAGGTTAATACAAGGTTGTTTGTGAATCGGATTCACAGATCGTTATTAACTTTTTAAACAAGAAAAATTTAGATGGGGAGAATTGGCAACTAACTGCGACAACTCTATAGATTCACCAACTCTATAGGTCACTTGAGATGGTGTCTTTTGTTCATATTCTAAGGGAGTGAAACAATGTGGTAGATTGTCTCTCTAAATGGGATTCTGAGTTTAGGGGTGACTAGAAGATTGATGATTGGGAGCTTCTTCCCAATGATTGTGCTAATAAATTGAGGACGTTGATTTATGAGGATATCCATGGTCCATGAACAGGGTTTGGTTTTCTTGTCTATATGATTGTCTGTTCTTCAGTCTTTGGTGGCCAGGTGTGCCCTTGGGCCCTGGATGCTTGTACTCTTGCATTTTCTGATTGAATAAATTTTTACCCCCTTTTTATTAAAAAGAAAGAAAATAGAGAAATTAATTTCTCTCAACTAGTAATAAATTTAACCATCAAAACTTGCCACGCTAGGTGAAATACATCTAATAATATCTTTGTAAACGGATTTTTCACTAGTTCTCATGGATTTTAAAATTTAATTATTTTCATAAACTATTCATAGAGAATTAAAACTATGTTTAGACAAAAACTCTAATTTTACAATTTTGATCAAATCAGAAGTCCCCTACTATAGAGAGATGACAAGATCAACTAAATAAAATTGAAAATATTTTTAGATGATGTGGGATTGCCAATAGACCCGGATGCTCCTACATTAGGATGTTTGTTGAAAACTTCAAGAGATCTATCCTTATGGAAAAATAGACATAAAGAAAGAAGCCTTAGATGAAATTGCCAAGAGAAGTTGAGATTAAAATAATTATAGCAGTAAGAGCTGAGATCAAAGCATAGAGTGGAACACTTTATCCCACATATAGATGAAGCAATAGAAAAGGTTAAGAAATAAATTATAGAGGTTACCTAGCAAGCCTTCACCTCACTATTGCAAGAAGTAAAGGAGGAGGCATTGCAATGAAAAAAAAACTTAAGAACGAGACAATGTGGGATGAACAATAACATGATGAGGTGCAAATACAATAAAAGTTAGTAAAACAAGAGCCTCCCTCATTGAAGCAACCTTCATCTTACACTCCTACCTCTCCATCATCAAATTCAATAAAGGGGATATAGAAATTTTAGGCATAATAAAGGGAGTTGAAACCTATACACCATCTCCCTACCTAACATTTTCCAATCAAAAACTTGACAAATACTCTAATAAAATCTAATTCAAATAATAATTATAATATTTTCCACAATCTGTAAAATTAAATAAATACTTTTGAATTTAATTTTTAAATCATGCATTATAAATACTCATAAAAATCATATGATTCAAAAAAAAACATAAATAAATCCAAAATATCTCACCCACTCAAATAGGTTTTAATAAAAAAATGTTACACTACCCACCCAATCTCAATCCTCACTTTTGACTGTACATTTTTTGCTAGAGGGAAAAAAAGCCCTCTTATACCCTCTCGTGGACCCCACTAAATCAAAATATTTTATTTGATATTTTTATTAGTGTCCTTGGGAGACTTGGAATAGCATAACTTACCATTCTGTTATATTCCTTTCAGACACTTTGTTAAAGAGATTACATGTATTCTCCATGCTAATAATATATAATAATTTACTATTATATTAAAATATTTTAATATAAATGAATTTATAAAAAAATGTTATGAAAAGATATGTCTCGATATTATTTATATAGATTATTTTAAAAAATAGATAATCTAGTAATAATTTAAAAAATTGAATTCCCTCAAGATGCCCAAATAACTACTGTCGCGTGGCCCCACATGATATATCTCACATCCACCAACTACTATTGTATCATTCTAGATATTTTTGAGGAAAGTCTTAGGAAATTTTGTGTGAGGTGCACATTGCACGTGTCCATGATGCACCTATTAATGTTAGCTTCACCACCTTACAACCAGATCATGTATTCACATTAGCTTCACTACCTTGGGGGGGTGGTTTTATTGATTTTTTTTGGGGTTGGCCACTTTATAGAAGATGAGTGATCCTTGTTTTGACAAGTTTTTGCATGAGTATTATGAGCTTTAGCTAAGTCTACCTCGATTTCAAGGTGAGTGCCTCTTTGTTTACACAACGTGAAGCTTATATCATAGGGATGCCTTTTTTACCAAACAATCATATATCAATGCCATGGATTGGAAAGGTTTGGGTGCAACGTGTGTGGTCTACAACTCTTTCTTTTGTGTGTATCTTTACATGTGATTTTTAAATATCATTATGTCTTGGTTTATTCTTAAGTTATTCTTATAGTCACATTAGATACTATCTATGTTCATATTTTTTAATATGGGGACAAGAGGATCCCTAAGCTCGAGTCTGGCCTTGGGTTCTCCCATGTCTAGAGACATATTCAAGGGTATTATAGACACAATAAGTACATGGAGAGAGGAGAGGGTGACAAAAAATGAGATGAAAAAGGTGGAAGGTGAAAGACTTATCAAAACATTTTTTATTTCATGTCAAGATCACAAAATATGTATGCTTCACAAGATTGCTCTCATTGATAAGATACTCAAACAATTCATTATTGCTCATGTGGCAAGAGTTGATCAAGTGGTGGCAAGTGAGGCGAACTAGATTATTCACATGAAATGAGTATGTGGATGATGGGAATAATTTTTTGTTAGTTTTTGGTTTATTTATGAATGATGATAGTTCTTCTTTAATTTGTGGGAGCCTCTAAATATGTGATTGCATGATCTAAGACCTCAAAAAATTCAACAATGTGGATTTCATTCAAATGAATATTTTCTTGTTGGATATTCTCAAGCATGGCAACTTGTTCTTGAGCAATAACATGAGAAAGTAAGGTCTCCCTAAATTCTTCTAATATTTCCTCTACTAAATCCTCTCTCAACCTAGGACACATAAGCTTGAAAAGCCAAACATGACCTATAAAGTTTACATGGAAAATTTAAAGTCCTTTTTTGTTTTCTTAATTCAATATTTTTCTAATCTAAACCTACGATCTTACAAAATAAATTATAAAAATCAATTCAAATGAACTTTTACTAATCATAAAAATCAATTGATTAATGTGAGTATGCTAAATCAAAATTAAATAAATTTTTTTGTAAATTTTAATGAATGTAACTAATTAACAAATTAGATCTAAGATGAAAATCAAAGTTTTTATAGACTAAATAAGCTAAAATGATGAACAATTCTATTTCTTTTTCTTGAAAGTAGTTATGCAAAATAAAAACAAAAAAAAATATTTTCACAAATGAGAATAAATAAGTATTGATATAACTTTCCTTTTTTTCTTTCAAATCGATAATCAAAGAAATATAAATATTGCTATCCACTTTGGGATGGTTCCTTGCATGTTATTATATCACAAATCTAGAATCTCCAAAGAAAGACAATTTTTAAGTGATGATGGAATTGGCCCTTGTAGTTTATTACCCCGCAATTTTAATGTTTGAAGACAAGCCATTATAATTTTAAAGACAAACCATCCCATTGGTATTGAGAGACCATGCGCTAAAGAACATTCAATATATAATGACTATAAACAACTACCCATTTTGGTATGGTTTTCTCATGATCTTCCTTGCATTCTATTTCATAAATAGATTGCCTAGCTTTCATGAAAAATCTAGAATCAAGACACTACAATGGCCTCCCAAATCAATGAATATGTTAAAAACTTTAAAGAAAATGCCTCCTAAATTAATTTTTTTAGGGTTTTCAAATCTTTCTAGCAAGAAATGCAACAAAGAGATAGAATATCTCACAAAATATTGAGGAAATATGCAAACCAAGTGACTTTTGTTGTAGAAAAGGATCATGTGTTTATATACCTATAGTTGAACCAATGAGTTAAGAGCTAACTCCTCTACCATGTAAAGTAGATATTGTAGAGGAAAATGTACAAGCACTTTTAATGCTTTTGAGAGATCCAAAGGAGGGAAGGTCTATCACATATAAATAATTCATGGGTAAACAACACAAATAAAATTCCATAAAACACCTAAAAATAATAAAGAGAAGTTACATAAAAGTGAGGATTTTAGTTAGATCCTACCTCACAATAAGTAATAGTAACATCTAATGCTCCCATCACAAAGGACAACCATCACAAGTACACAACTTTGGATGTTATGAGTTGAAATCCCTTATATTTGAAATCAAAGATTCCCAAACACATAAAACATTAAGAAAAGAAGAGTAAGAGAAGTTCTCCCACCCAATTACTACAAGAAGGAAACAACCAATGTAATTTTCCTCGCCAAAAGATTAAGAAAAGGCACTTAAGTCTCCAACAAGGGAAGCAATAGAGGCCCTATTGTAAATGATCAATGAGAAAAAGAAAGGTGAAAAATCTTAACAAAATAAGTAGAAAGCTACAAGGAAATACACTCCTATGCAAGAAATAAATGATACACACCAAGAAGATGAGATAGTAGAGTAAGAAGAGGTCAATACATATCAACCACCTCCAAATAAATCAAAGGGATCTTTGAAGTAAGAAATACTTTTGATTGCAATACAATAATTAGAGGAAAAACAAAGGGAAAAAAAAGAGGAAATGGAGGGAATAATGGATTCCACAAAACTATGTAGGTCATTATTCACCTTAACCATCCTCCTTATAATCACAAAAATGTATCCCTTGGTAGGAGCAAAAAATAAATGAATAATAAAATGGTTGCTAGATTTTATCTCAGCTACACCTCATACCTTGGGGCGATAATTAAAGATTTATTGGACGAATTGGCCAAAATTCTTAGGTGGAAAAGAGAAGCAATAAGGATAGAGAAAGATATAAAGAAAGAATCCCTAGATAAAATTACAACATAATTATCATAAGAAAATATGTTGAGATTAAAATTATTGTAGTAGTAAGAACTGAAATCGAAGCACAGAGTGGACACTCTTTGTCCCATATAGTTGAAGTAATAGAAAAGGTTAAGAAAGAAACTATAGAGGCTACTCAAGAAGCCTTCAGTACATTATTACAAGAAGAAAAGGTGGAGGCACTACAAAGACAAAAGACACAAGAACAAGATAAAGTGTAGGAGGAACGATAGTGGAATGAGGCATAAACACAATAAGAGAGTAGAACAAGAGCCTCTCTCACTGAAGAAACCTTCATTGTCACTCCTAAATCTCCATCATCAAATTTAATGGAAGATACATAAATTTTAGGCACAACAAAGACAATTGAAGCCTATACAACCTCTCCCTACCTAACATTTTCCAATCACAAACTTGGCATAGATATCCCCATTATAAAAAAATCAACTAGGGTATATGTTACAAACAATTGTAAGAGAGGATCTATTAAAATAAAAAAATAGACACATTAGAAAATGTAGATAATATTTTGAATATTCTATAAGAAAAATAGCCATGAATTGTTAGAGATACTTCAGCTCCATTGGGACAACAACTAATGTAATTTACTGATGAAGTGAACAATATTAGGCTCCATTGATACCTATTCACTTTTAGGATAGTTGCATTTATCATGGAGTTTGATTGATATCGAGGAAGTCAATAGTCTTCACTCTATCAATAATAATATGTTAAAGGTGCTTTAGATACATCACTAGTTCTTAGATGTAGACACAAACTTGAGTGAGCATGTTTTGTAGTTTATGAAGATGGAATTTAGAATTTGACAAGAACATAGGAAAAGGATCTAATCTCATTCCTCAAGGATTTTTAAATACTTCTTCATGGCTCTTGATCACTAAAGAAATTCCAAATCCTAATTTCCTAATTTGTATTATGCCTTACCTAGTTAGAATGGCCAAAGTGAATATCATGTGTTAAAATGACCTATTCTTAGTCCAACATTTTAATTATAGTTACCATGTTTTACTTGAATCTTTCTTATTCCAAACTCAAATTATCAAGTGTTGATGGTATTTTCTGCACAGCAACAACTCAGACAGAATGCGATATTCTATCTCTCTTGAAAGGTAATTTTCAACAATAAGTTACTAAAAATCACCCCAAGGTCTCTCGGGTGTCAGGTCATGACAATGCATAAACAACTTAGATAATATGTGAAAATTTTGGTAATCACAAGGGGCCTTACAAATGAACAATGTTGGAAGTGAATTTTCATTAGATGCAACAATGTGGTGATGCTTTCAATCCTAAAACTAACCCAGATTCAAAATAAACAGCAAAAGAAATAAGGGTTCAGAGAAATTTCTAAATCTAAACTATTTCTAAGACTAACAATGCAAATGATAAACACTTGAAATGGACCAATCCCAACGAAACCAATCTCTGCTTGACCAAGATAAATCTACAATCTTACAGAAACAGTGCAATCTTCTAAGGTTTTAAATATTTTCAAATCATGAATATTCACCCAAGACAACCCAATTGCAGTTGAAATGAATAAATCTCCATAATTGAACCAAGCACAATGAATATAAAGGTCCAGGCTAACTTTACAAAGCAACTAACAATCAGCTAGCTGCAAAAAATATGGACCAGGGATTGTTGCAAACACTTCAAACATTAAATCATGAATATCATTGAATCAGATCTAAATCTAAATCTAATAACCATGATCAATTTTAAAAAATAGAATCATAAGAACCATGCAAGATAAGTCAACACAAAAGAGATCACCAGAAAATCACAATGCCTCTAATTGTATTGAATCACCAAACTCCAGCAACAATTCCAATGTTCTGTTACATCACTTGCTCAGAAATTGACTAGCTTCTACCTCTACTCTACTGCTAAATTCGCTCTCTATCAAATATTATCCTAATCTCTCCCCTCCTTACAAATGAGGCACAAAATCCATTTATAGAAAACCCCAAACATGTCAACCCAATTAGATTTTACAATAATAACTGGCCCCAAAATAGGTCGGCCTAATTAGATTTTACAATAATAACGGGCCCCAAAACAGGTCGGCCTAATTAGATTTTACAATAATAACTGGCCCCAAAATAGGTCAGCCAGGAGAATTTCAAAATAGGACAAGATTTGCATTAAATGCATGAATATTATCCATGTCAGCCCATGATCTCCAGCAAGATCAGATTCACGTGTCTTCCAGAAAGTCCTCCAGCTGTAGACAGTTTTGGCACGGATTCTTAGGCAGGTCCCATTTTGAAAATTTAAATTGAACACTTCCATATTTCCCTCTTTTGGCACGAATCCATATGCAAGTCCCCCTTTTAATATTTGTTTAGTCCTGAAAAATAGATATCATCATTAATAGCCCACATGTCCAAATTAAATTCAAATTACATTTTTATAAGGAAACTTTCCACTTTCAGAATTTTTTCCATTTTTGGAAATTTTATTTTCAAAATCCTTTTCAAGAAATTTTCATTTTCAAGAACATTTTAAAAAATCCATTTTTGGAAAGAATAAATATTTTCGGAAAAATTTCCATTTCGGGAAACCAGACCAAGGGGAAAATCTAGGAAATTCAAGGCCAGGCGGATTTTACTAAATAAGGAAAAAATTTCAACAATAGATCATCAAAACAAACCAAGAATGCATGTAACATCGTGTAATATATCAAATTAAGCATGGGGTGTTGAGCATTTATCATCAAATTCATCAATTTAATCCAGTATTTCAATTTGCACAAAGCCTAGCAGAAAATCTAGAAAAATCCGAGTGGATTGGATTTCCGCAAACGGCATAAAATTCCGGACTTTGGCACATACCCGGAAAACTGAAGAAATCTGAGAAAATCCGGGTCGGGCGAAAATTCCCAGACTGGACTAAAAACCCAAATTTTTGCACAGAGCCGGACTCTGAGCAGAATCCGGGAAAATCCGGACTAACCGGAAAATCCCGGATTGGGGTAAAAACCCGGATTTTGCTCAGAACTTAGTTTTTTCAAAGCACAACTCGGGAGAAGGACTTAGAAAAGCAAGATGAACATCTAAGGACCTTCGAAGGCAATGAAATCAATAAAATTAAGGGGCCAAAAGACACCAAAAGCCAGAGCAAAAAGAGGGTCCCCACTTTCAGTGGGGCGTGTGTGCAAAACTACACAACATCAAGGATATAGATTTTATCCTTAATTTTTTTTATATAAGATTACTTTATTCATGTACAATAAAACTTTTTTTTGGTAAGTAGGCTACAAAATAGGGCCTGCTCCATATGTTTATCAGAATGAATTTTACATAGTTTCTTGGGATCCTACCATTTACAAGACAAAATATAGGGGAATAAAACCTAGTGCCAATAGAATTTAACATCTTCTAATTCCTACTCACCTATATTCCTATACATTTTCAGTCATAAAAAAATCCCAAACCGGTTGCTATCTAATTAGATCATTTACATATGTAATTATTATACTATTCACCATGATTCTTTGTTACCTATCACACTTTCTCTTGTTCTTGGTAAAATTGAACATCCACTCCAAACTAAAGGTAGGCTCTATATTTGTAATTTTCTTCAAAATGGAGCATCCTTTTGCCACCTTGTAACAACAATGCATTAGTTTAGTGGTCCTAAAGTTTGAGAGGAAAGGGAACCATTCGATGATAACCTCAACTTCCAACAATCTTTGTATGTCCTTCGACACAGGGATGTGCATTAGTGTTGTGGTCATAAATTTTGAGAGGAAAGGGAACCATTCAATGATAACCCTGACTTCCAACAATCTTTGTATGTCCTTCAACATAAGGATGTGTTGGAAATAGGATGCCATTTAATTGCAAATCCTAAACATTAATTATTTCATGTATCTCCTAGATTCTTGGAATGTGTTCAACAACACTAAGATTAGGATAAGATTAATTATTTGGATGAAATAAATCATGAAATTGGCATTTGTAGTTATTCCTAAATAATAGGAGCATGTGGGTGCACACATGGTAAGGTGAAACTCACCTTGTGTTCAGTTAACTATACAGAGTAACAGTTAACACTTCTGAATGCATGTAAAGATCCTAGGAGTTAGGATTTGAAGTTTGCATGTATGAAGTTCAGTTTAGTTCAGTTTAGATCAGTTCAGTTCAGTTTAGTTTAGTTTAGTTCAGTTCAGAATCAGTTTAGTTCAGTTCAATTCAGTTCAGTTCAGTTATGGTTCAGTTATCTTCAGTTGCATGCAAGTGCACGTTGCATGCATGTTGGTTATTTTGAGTTGTATGTAGTTAGCTTCAATTAACTTGGAATGCATGGCTAATAACATTGAGTTGTATGACAGATAATAGGGACTACCTCCAGTTAACAAGGGATGACCATTCTTGCATGAATGGTGTTGAGTAAATGTTTCAATTAAATATAAAGCACTTGAAGCCAACTTGGGCGCCCAAGATGCTTTATTGGATTTACCTCTCATGCATGATAAGATATTTTTGAAGGCTCAGTTAAGTAGGATTACTTAAGGGTGCCAGCTTTGAGGAAGAGCTTTGGAATTATCACCAAAGTGAAGGAGAAGTTGTAGCTTCAGTTTGGGATGCCCAAATGCATGAAGCACATTTTGTAAGCTTTAGTCTTCACTGAATAACTCAACTTGAAGGAATATGGCATACCTTTTCAAGGGCTTGAGCTTGTGCATTGTAATTATCACCTTTTGGAGATTACAAGGTTGCATATTGTCTCTATATATCATTCAAGTTGAAGAGATTTTTCATAGTTGTTATTGCAGGTTGTGAAGAAGATTGGTGAAGACAGAAGAAGCATTCTCAAGCAAGAATTGGAGCTATTTTAATTTAGAGATTGAATAATAGAATAATTCTTGGTGGAGTTTTTTTCCCAAAAGGGTTTCTCCACGGTACATCTTGTGTAATCTTTCTAATATCCTGTCTAGTTCTTCTATCAACTTCTCTCTTCATTCTACAACAATAAAATGAATTAATCAAGATAATCACCCACAAATAATATATGTAACAAAGAAAGAGCTTACTTAGATCAGCAATATTAAAGTTTTACAGAGTATTAAGATAAGTAAACACCTCATTTTTCAACATTTGGTATCAGAGCTGAGGTTGGGTAGAGTATTGGGATGCCTTTCTCTTAAAAGATTGGAGGTTTTTTGGGCTTAGTGGGATCTTTTATTATTTTTTCTATTGTTGATTTTGAAAAAAAAAAAAGTTTGTTACAGAGGTCATTGAGAGCTTGGATTCACATGTTTGGTGTGAGCTTATGACAGAAATGAGGTTTTGATTATGTGCATCATGATGCCATGGGATTGCTTAGTATCACGGTTTAGTGGGAGCATTTGGAAATGATGTGGATCCTTGGTTGTAGGATGGTTTTGTTATTATGTCATGGTATACTCTTGATTAGCGGTTTAGAGTTGTGGCATAATACATGTTATGATAATTATGGTCATGAGGAAATATCTGAAATTCCATATGCTTTTGACATTGATGGTTTGATGTTTATCTTGTTGCCATGTATAGCTTGGTATCATAGTTTAGTGGGAGCTTTGGTAGGATTTAGTGATCTTCATGAAGAAGATGGTAGTCACGATGCCATGTGTGACTCGGTACCACGGTTCAGTGGGAGTTGTTGGCAGTGACTTGGATGCATCATTGGTAAGGTTATCTTCATGTGATTAGGGATATGGTTTGTTCTTGGTTTAGAGTGTATTTGTTATGATGTCATGTTATACTCTTGATACTAGTTTAGAGTTTGGCATATTACATGGTTCTCTTGAGACTAGGATGTATAAGTATGTTATGGTGCATGTGATCTCCTAAGAGGAGATGGTTTGGTTAGATCATGGATGTCATGTTTATGTTCTTATTCATGATTGGAGCTTTGACAATGATCTTGTGTAGTTCTCTTAAGTTTTGGGTACATTAATCATTTGCTTGATTACTTCATGAAAGTGTTGTGTTGCATTTGGAGTTTGGCATGGATTGGTTGGTTACAGGTCCTCATGGATACTTGGAGAAATAGGTGAGGCTGGAGTTCTCTTATGGTAAGAGACATTTGTTGGAATGGTTACTTGTGAGAAAAGTTTTTTAACAAAAAAGACCGAGAAGCCTACACCTTGGTTGAATGTGAATTCAACACACTCGGTGGTTTAGCATGCCTCTAAAGAGGTGGTCTGGATACAGGGACTTGGGAAAGGTATTGGTTTGGTTGATAATGGGAAGGTATTAATTGATAAATTTAACACTTTAATTAATGTTACAGATTATCTTATGAAACCATACAGATAAGTTCTCTTGGTTTTAATCATTTGCTTGGAAGCTTCATGATTATGCAGGTTGCATTTGAAGTTAGCATGGTTTGATTAGTTGGTGCAAGAAGGCCATTGGCCTTGAGTCTTGTACTTGTTTTATTATTCCTTGTTTAGAATAATTGCAATGTATAATGTCAAGTGGAAGAATGTTGGAAATAGGATGCCATTTAATTGCAAATCCTAACATTAATTATTTCATGTATCTCCTAGATTCTTGGAATGTGTTCAACAACACTAAGATTAGGATGAGATTAATTATGTGGATGAAATAAATCATGAAATTGACATTTGTAGTTATTCCTAAATAATAGGAGCATGTGGGTGCACATATGGTAAGGTGAAACTCACCTTGTGTTCAATTAACTATACGGAGTAACAATTAACACTTTTGAATGCATGTAAAGATCCTAGGAGTTAGGATTTGAAGTTTACATGTTTGAAGTTTAGTTCAATTCAGTTCAGATCAGTTCAGTTAAGTTTAGAATCAATTTAGTTCAGTTTAGTTTAGTTTAGTTCAGTTCAGTTCAGTTCAGTTCAGTTATGGTTCAGTTATCTTCAGTTGCATGCAAGTGCATGTTGCATGCATGTTGGTTATTTTGAGTTGTATGTAGTTAGCTTCAATTAAATTGGAATGCATGGCTAATAACATTGAGTTGTATGACAGATAACAGGGACTACCTCCAGTTAACAAGGGATGACCATTCTTGCATGAATGGTGTTGAGTAAATTTTTCAGTTAACTATAAAGCACTTGAAGCCAACTTGGGTGCCTAAGATTCTTTATTGGATTGACCTCTCATGCATGATAAGATATTTATGAAGGCTCAGTTAAGTAGGACTACTTAAGGGCGCCAACTTTGAGGAAGAGTTTTGGAATTATCACTGAAGTGAAGGAGAAGTTGTAGCTTCAATTTGGGATGCCCAAATGCATGAAGCACATGTTGTAAGCTTTAGTCTTCATTGAATAACTCAACTTGAAGGAATATGGCATACCTTTTCAAGGGCTTGAGCTTGTGCATTGTAATTATCACCTTTTAGAGATTACAAGGTTGCATATTGTCTCTATATATTATTCAAGTTGAAGAGAGTTTTCATAGTTATTATTGCAGGTTGTGAAGAAGATTGGTGAAGATAGAAGAAGCATTCTCAAGCA
The DNA here is from genome assembly GCA_007258455.2 of Sequoia sempervirens. Taxonomy (NCBI): domain Eukaryota; kingdom Viridiplantae; phylum Streptophyta; class Pinopsida; order Cupressales; family Cupressaceae; genus Sequoia; species Sequoia sempervirens. The sequence goes on from VDFB02082573.1 coordinate 155,941, forward strand.
AGAATTGGAGCTATTGTAATTCAGAGATTGAATAATAGAATAATTCTTGGTGGAGTTTTTTTCTCGAAAGGGTTTCTCCACGGTACATCTTGTGTAATCTTTCTAATATCCTGTCTAGTTCTTCTGTCAACTTCTCTCTTCATTCTACAACAGTAAAATGAATTAATCAAGATAATCACCCACAAAGAATATATGTAACAAAGAAAGAGCTTACTTAGATCAGCAATATTAAAGTTTTACAGATTATTAAGCTAAGTAAACACCTCATTTTTCAATAGGATGTGCATTAGTGTTGTGGTCCTAAAGTTCAAGAGGAAAGGGAACCATTTGATGATAACCTCGACTTCCAACAATATTTGTATGTCCTTTGGCACAGGGATGCCAACTCCTAATCTCATTACTCAAAGAACCTCCTCTAAGTTGCTTATAAATTTCTTTTTAGTAACACATGAGTAAGGACCTGAATCATGTCTTTTAGCTCCCCCAAATCTAATGGAGATGCCATAAATCAGGATGATATGTTAGTGTTCACCTTGTGGCAATTATATACAACCATAAAATTATCGCCCAACACCCACTTCACCACCATCAAGATGAGGCCATGGTGATATTTAAATACCATCTTTAGCCTGTGATCTGAGATCTCACCAAGGAAGGCCATTTTCCTTTGGGAGAAAACCAATCTTATAGGGTTATCCATCATAAAATTTGTTACACCCCAATTGTGTAATTACTATTTACTATTACTATGTACGGTAAATGTGAATGTAATTTGTATTCTAATGGTGAATAAATTGTGCTTGCACTTTGTTGTCAATGCATTATGAATGAATGTTATTTCATTTAATGTTATGTGAAGAAATGCATATATGTGAAATGGATGGATAATGAATTAATATTCTAACAATGGAGATGTATTATGTAATGCATATTTTGTTGAACAACTGACTGCCATGTGCATGTGTTAGTTGGATGTAGGTATATGTTCATTCCTCCAGGTGGAGGGGAAGTATCACTCAGGAGAAGATCTTGGTCGAGTAACCAATAACATAACCTATCTGAGCTTACACACACACATAGTAGTATGGTTAAGTCAAGTTATTATGAGGGAATTGGTAAGTCATCCTTAGTTTGATGTGTCTGCATTAGTAAGAGTCTTGTTTACTATCGAGTGCACTATTGGGTGATGTTTATGTATTTGAGCTTGTGAGTTCTTCCTATATTACTATGCTTGTATTGATGAGTGGAACATACATGGAATATGTATATGTACACATATGTGTGTCGATGATAGACCATGCGCATGAACACATACATGAGGGTGCATAGGTAGACGTACCTATGCACACTTATGCACGGGTTACACACATGGAACTATCAGATGGACCTTACAACATGTATATGTATATGTATAGATATATCACACATAGGTGCTTATCAATGCAATAGTAATTGTGTATGACTATGGTGTGTAATTAAATGTGTGTGTGTGTATATATATTTATATATCCATATGTATATATGTATATATGCATATATATGCATATATCCATATGTATATATGTATCAATACACGCGTATGATGGAAAACAGACATGCCCATATGAATGTGTCGATATATGTATACATACATATACATGTACATAGAGGCATATATATATATAATATATGTGTGTGTGTACACAATTGATATATTATTATTACTATGTGATTGTTATTTTATGAGTATTCATTGTATATCAAATTTATACATACTTTATTGGCATATGGTATATATTAACATATATATATGTGTACATATATATATATATTGATATACATACATACATATACATATATATATATATATATGTATGTATGTATGTATGTATGTATGTATGTAAATATATTAATCTATATTTAAATATAATCAAATGCTTGGGAATCAATTAACTTTTACAAAGCTTTGAGGCTAATTTATTAACTTGAACATAGGCCAAATATATAATATATGTTGGCAATATATAAAGGCCGAATATTATACATATTGGCAACGTATAAAGGACGAGCTATATGCAATATAACTCGCAACCATTAAGTTCATTTGAAGATTAAGACTTGGTCGATGCCTTGTGTTGAAATATCTTTGACTTAGTAAATTGTAAAGCACCTTGTCATGGAGTAAATATCAACAACAGATAAATGCATGAAAGGAAAAGCTACAATGGGTCGATGAACTAGTCAAAACTGTTTTATGAGATAAATCGACTCATCTTAGACTAAGTCGACAAATGCTAAGTGTTACACTTTTAATATTGATTGATTCAAACAAGTATAAAGTCGTGCCAACTATAGGAGAGTTCGCTTTCTTCGACGCCACCTTATGACTTTTGATTGTTGTAGGAGTATCTTTTAAGAGCAATGTGAATTCCATCTTTTTACCATGTGTTGTTTTGAAATGGTCTTATACTGCTATCAATCTTTGAGGGTGATCTCTAGCTTTATTTTGTTGAGTACGCTTTCAACTTTCTGCCACCTTTTTGATAAGTTAAGTGAGTTGACTAAGGTGGAGTTTGTTGTCATTTCTCATGTCTTTTATGTAGGATGAGAAGTCTCTTTTCTGCTATATAAATAGTGGAGTTAAGCTCACATTTGGGATGCATTCCACAAGATTTCTTGTGCAATATATCTGTGTTTCTCATCTGTATAATATATTTTGAGTGAGAGCTTTGAGTATTTGTGAAATTATTTTAGCATATTGAGTGAGGTATATTATCAACTTGTGAGATAGAGGTTTATAGTGGCATTTCTTGAGTGATCAAATCTAAGCTACTTACTATTTTGGAAATTGGAGTTGCAACCAATCGGTTGGATAAGCAAATACAGGCATGAGGATAATCTTCCTTTATTTGTTTTAGCTTTTGAAAGATTGTTTCATGATTGATTAAATTGGTCTATTATGAATACTTGCATTTAGGGGGAAATAGTATTGCTTTGAAAAGGAATTATAAGCTATTTATACTATTTTGTGAAGTGCTTGTAATTACTCCATAATAGGAGGGATTGTTTGTTATAGGTATTTATACACTAGATATGATTAAACAAGGGTAGCTTAAGGGTTACTCATAGCTAAGTTACTTGATTATGCTAGATAGCTAGTGGGTTACTCCTGGGATTGTTTTCCATTGAAGGGAGGGAACTTGTACTTTTTCTTAATGAGTAGAGATACCCTAGAGTTTGTATAAAAGGTGATTGGTTAATTTTGGGGTTAAAGCTTACCCATGGGAGGGATCACCAATGCATAGATTATAGTGGCCTTAAGTAAAAATGAGCTTAAGAAGTGTAAGTGAATAGTTGACCTTCACTCGAAGTACTGAGTGAGAACACTTTGGCCAAAGTAGTGTGATTGTCTTTGGCTCCACTCTCAGTCCACCATGTCCATGCAGTGCATGCTAGTTACTGAGTGTAGGGTTACAAAATCTAGTCCCATAGGGCACAACACTAATCTTAGTGTGGTTTGTTGTACGGGGTTACCCAACCAAGAAATTCGTCAAAGGGTAAGGAAATCTATAATTGATAGATGTGCGGGGGACCGCATATGAGTCTGTAGTTGGCATAAAAGTGCTTGAGTGATTAGTAGGTGACAAAAGACCAAGGTTTTGAAAGGCGAATTCCTAGACCATCTATACCTATTGCTATGAAGCTCGGTTGAGCTATGTATGTAAATGTGTATATTCTTGGAATATTGTAATTTGTGAAATTATTATATTGAAATGGAATCCTTGTATATTGTTATGACATCTTTGTTCATATGTTCTCAATAAAGAAAAGAAAAAATTTATTGCAATGGCTTGTTACATAGTTTATTTATTCGCACAGTGAAAATTTAGGAAAAATTTACTTCAGTGAAGGGTTGGCTTGTTGCAATATTGCAAGGATGTCTCAATAGTGCTTTGGAAATATTTTCTCCCTTTCCCATCCCAAAATATATATCTTGTGTTTGAACCTTTCGCACGATCCAACCAAGCCAAATGTGTGAAATAATGACATAGTGACCACACAATAATTTTTCCAACTATTATATCTCACTCAAGTCGTAGGGAGATTGATTATCATGTACTTTATAATTCATTGTATCTTATCAACACATGGAAAAGGCCTCATGATGTGACATGGTGAAAACCACTCACCACTAGCTACCCACAATTAAGTGAATTCCACCATGCACGAACTAAATCCAAGCTCAAATAGACCTTTGTCCCATAATAAGTCATGATTACCATTCCTTTTGGTTAATCATTTTGAAAATAATGATAATCTGTCATGTCACTTGGGCTCTATCATGATTGTTCAATACCATCAACCACCAGGTTGGCAAGGGAGTTGGCATCTACATTAGCCTCACAATATATATTACTTTCTATGTGGTCCTTTAAATTGAAGATCGAATCTAGTGCAATGTCGAGTAAAGCCTTTATTTTCCAACCTTTCATTTTTTTTATGAGAGCATTTATGACTATTGATAAGTCACCTTTAATTTATAGATCAGTAATTTTAAGCTTTAGACGCAATCTTAGACCAAAAATGAGAGCATGTAATTTGACTTTGTTCTTCATTCCCCTAGGAAGTTGCCTTGATGCTCTACAAATGACTTGATTGTTTGAATCTTGTAATGCACCCAATCCCAAAAATACCAGGATTGCTTCATCAAAGTTCATTGTACCACCTAGATTGAGGTGGTTTTCATTTTTCCTTATTACGGTTAATACAAGACTCAACTACACCTATGTCATTAATAAGGGGAATTTATAATCCATACCATCTCTTCATTATTAAGTTCACCTAATCATGGTATTGTTTCGTTTGGTATGAATTGCAACCCTACTATTAACAATTTCTACTATGACAACTTTGACTTTGTTTGAAAAGTAGGGCATGCTCATATCTTTCTCCTAAAATAACCTTCTATTTCTTTCTTTCCAAACTTCACATATCAAAATTGAAGGGTTAATGATCCATAGACACGAGAAAGAGGAAAACTTATAGAGATTTTACAAGCTTTAAAGAGACTCAAAATATTGTTTACGAGTGCTCCAACCCATCCCAACTTAGCATTGAGCCATTTTTAACACTCTTGTGCAAATTCCAAAAGACTAATAGTAGATGGTATACATTTTCTTCCCAAGCCTTACATAGAGAGCACCTAGAAAATCCATTTTGTCCTATTTTAATTAATCTCTTAGCGATCAATATCTTCTTAGTAAGGCTTCCCAAGAAAAAAGCATTGGCCTTTGGGAGGCATACCTTATTCCAACATAGGTGTATTGGAATATTTGTTCCATCAACACTGCTTTATGTCATCTTATACCTATCTTTTTGTTGTATTGTCTGTTTTTTGCCCCATTCCATTTATTGTGTCTTGCCCCAACCTAATTATGATATTTATTTCCTTCAAAATATTTTCTAAAGATTCAACTTTCATTGCTAGAATGCCCAATGAGTCCAAGTTTTTCCATTTCCATAGGGAGATGCCATCTCTAAGATCTTCCTCCGTATAATCTCTAACCTTTGAGCCCTAGTTTAGTTTGAGAGTTCTTTTTTTTTCAGGTAAGTCCACAATTTTTTCTAGACTTGGATAACCTCCCTATGAATCTTCTGAAAAAGGGTTGATTTCCATCATAAATGTCTCAAGTGAGGTAATTAATAATGATCGCCGTGCAATTACACATAAAGTTCCATAATCATGAGCCTTAGGGAAAATTTTCTGTTGTTAGGATTTTGGCTGGCTCAAGATTGTCCAAGTATTTATTTTATAAAAATTTTACCCATTTAAATTGTGGTTGTTCAAACATCTTCCAAACTGTTTTGGCTCTTAAGGCTCTATTTTGTGTCATCTATCTTCTGAGACCAATACCACCCTTATTTTTTAGTTCACATATAGATTCCCAATCTTTGAGCGCAATTTTATCCTTTTTAGAAGTTCCTTTCAAAAAAACTTCCTTGCTTTTTGGTTTATTTTTTTACTCACTCCAGTAGGTAGGGCTGAGATAACAAATTTTAACATGATTATTTTTCTTTACCAAGACAACCATCTATAACTAAGGGAAAATTCTAGGTTAGCAGATTAGTAGCTAAATAAATCAAAACCCAAAGTAAATAATGAAGCACAAAGGAGGAAAAACATGAAAACAAAGAGAGATATCACCTTGAGTCTTCAACCTCCATGATTGACCTCCATTACACCTTTTCTATTTGATGCAAATTATAGTTTTCCATTAGATTTTGTGTGAGCAATATGTGCCAATGCCAAGACCAAAGAAAATGCTGAAGGATTTGATGACAAAATGCAATACTATGCAACTAGTAAGCAACTCTAAACTATGACTAAAATATGCCAAAATGCCAAGAGAGATGAAGTATGCCTAAGACAAGAGCTAATATGACATAAAAATTGCAAGAGCATGAGATGGCAAGATTACAATAGATGTATGAGATGTGCAAATGAGACCAAAATTGCCATTTTATAGAAAATGAAATTTTGAATGAATGGCCAAGATTGAAGATTGACAAGTGCCCTAGAATCAATGGACAAGATTCAAGATGACAACCCACAATTAGGGTTAGGGAAACATTAGGTCAAATTTGAAATGAGTAGACAAGATTCAATTTGAAAAAATCAAATCAAGGGTTGACAATGCATGTGACAAGGAGATAAGAATGGCACAGAAAAAGAGAGAGCTGGAAAATCAAATAATATTAGAAATTACTTGATTTATGGAGGAAAAAGGCTATTTTGAATTAAAAATTAATTTAATTCAAAAGGTGGGGTCATGTGATAGTAAATAATTAATTTGAATTATTTACTAAAAGAGGGAATATTAGAAAGTGGGAATTATTTTATTTAAAATGGGGGAAATGCCAAGGTGGTTAATAATTAAATAAATTAAAGAATTTATTTAATTATAAGAAGACTTTTAAGAATTAATGACATATTTAAATAAATAAATAAAATTTATTTATTTAAATAATCAGGAGGAAATAATGGTAAAAGATAATTAAATAAATTAAGGAATTCATTTAATTATAGAAAGATATTGGACAATTAGTGACACATTTAAATAAATAAATACAATTTATTTATTTAAATAATCAAGAGGAATAAAGACATGAATTAATTAAATAATTAAAAATTATTTAATTAATAGTTGAAAGTGGACCAAAGGACATAATTAAATGTTTTAATTATGCTAGGAAGAATGTGGGAAAAATAGAGCTTGTAGACCTAGGTCATTTTTATGTGTCTACATTTTTCTCCTCTTTGTTATAATGCAGCTTGTCACACTCTAACAAAGAAAATCAGTCAGAAACATGCCCCAATGAAGGTACGAAGTATCTATGCACCCTCAGGAAAATTTTCAAATTTTGCCCCGGTGACAGAAAAAATTTGGAAAGTGTCACGACAAGTTAATTTGATGACCAGAAGAGCAATGGCGTGATCGGTTTTGGATTTTGACATATTTAAGGTAGTCAAAAGGTTGGTCAAAGTTGGTCAAAATAGTCTCCATTAATAAAAATTTGAAGAAAATCCCATTTTGACCCTATAAATAGGTTGAAAATGGGTAAAAAGTCAATTCATTTTCACTTTCACACTTGTCAATTTGGAGAGCTCAGAGCGAGGAGAGTGTGCACGAAGATGGTGATTCCAGTCATAGAGCACTACAGCTATGTCATCAGGACCTTCTGATGGCCAGAGGGCACAGACCCGTCGATGAGTACACCTTGCCCACTTTGTCATTTCATCGTTTTGTGTGATTTATTAGGGTTTTAGAGTAGTTGAGTGAATGCGTCGCAATGCATATGCATTTGCATAAGTCACATTCGTGGTCACGTTCAATGCATTTGATGCGTCGCAATGCAAACACAACTGTCTCTCCAGGATTTCAATTTAGTGCAACGCATTTTCCAAATGTCGAGACCCATTTATCGTCTTGCAACACAAATGATAAATACAGTGACATATTCACAATATTGCAATGCATACACGAAGCCAAGTGACGCGTGTGATTTGACACATTCAGTTAAAGATGACACATTTGTGAATCCAAATGACGCAAGTGCCATAGTGCAACGCAAGTGATGTACGAAACGACACAAACGCCAAACCGCGACGTAAGTGAAGTCAATGCGACACATTTGACTTTGACTAGGGTTGACCAGGGTTGACTTAGCTTTAGACTCACTTTTTGCTTATGTTTAGTTAGATTGATGGTAATAATGATTTTCAAGAATGTGCTAACTCATGTTTCTGCATGTGCGGAAATGCTTAGCACCGATCTACACTCAAGAGTTCAGACCGTCTACATATGCATTTTGAGACCAACTGACAAACCGGGTGCAAAGATGATTGATGCCACTAGGATTGTACTATGTTGCCTATATGCCCATTATCTAGGATAATAGGGGACTGCTGACAACACTATCTGAGAGATGGCACTCAGAGCCCTATTCCTTCCACTTGCCAACGGGAGAGGCCATAATTACTTTGGAGGACGTGTACCAGATTTTGCATATTCCAATCAAAGGAGAGGAGGTAGTGTACGATCCTCAGTGGGGAGTGCATGCAATGACAAAGTTATATGAGGAAGATGATGGTGCGGTCCTTGGTGTTGACAGGTATGAGATTCGATGGGAGTATCTTGCAGAGCACTACCCACAGTGGGACGCTATATTATGTACATTGATTGTCGGGGTCCTAATTCCATATTGTTGGGGACATGGATTCTCAATCAGATGGGGCGATGTGCTAGTCTGGATGCAGCGGGACGGAGTAGTTTTTTTCCCGGGGACCTTGTTTGTTGGGTATGTTATACCATCAGTTGCACAAGGTAGCATACAGGGGTGGGAGTAGTATTAGTTGTGGCATGAATTTACTAATGATTTGGGCCTGGGAGCATATTCCCGTCTTCTGGCCACCAATTTAGAGGCCTCATTTAGCAAATGGGATGCCTTATGTGTATCTATATGCAGGAGCATTGCAGCAGACCAAGGTTAGAGAGACAGGCTTGTAGCGGCACAGGATTGACACAATGACAACATTTTTCTGGAGGTCGTACAAAGATTATACGCCATGGACCGATGAGGGAGACCACTTGCCCTTTTGCAAACATTTTTGGTACTTCATTGGTCGTACTGTACAGTCCCAGTTGATTATTGAGATGCACCTACCCCAACGGTTTCTACATCAGTTTGGAGAGCAACAGGGTGTGCCTATGGGGACAACAGAGTATGTGAGGTCATCGCGAGAGCCTGGGTGGGGTCCCACTATATCAGTGCCATTTGCTCAACAATAGATAGATGTATTGGTGGCATAGCCATGGAGATGGAGTGGAGGAGCAACAGATCCAGGGATGACTTCAGATTATGATTTATGGTGGAAAACACATAGGTTGATTCTCTTGACGAATCCTGACACACCAACACCTATTGACCGCTGATCAATTATCTTGAGGGTGCAACAAGGAGGCTGGAGAGGCAGGCAGAGACGTAGAGACAGAGGTTGGGGAGATGGTGGCAAAGGAGATGGGGGGAGAGGTGGCAAGGATGGGGGAGGAGATGGCAGTGGTGGCGGGCGGAGGAGGAGAGGAGGGGAAAGAGGGAGACATGCTAGGAGAGTCAGATAGTGAGTCAAGGGAGTGCCACTAGAGGCCATTCTCAAGGTGTCGAAGGATGAGGAGAGAGATGAGGGACCCAAATAGGAGGAGACAAGGAAGCCAAAGGCACATGGGAGACAGGAGGAGGAGGTTAGACCAGAGGGAGAGGGCAGGCATGAGGAGGTTTGAGCAGAGGTGGAGGTAGAGGTGATACAGCCAGAGGTAGAGGCACTTGATGTTGGGGGAGGAGAGGAGGGAGTTGGTGATGATGATGATGAGCCATACATTGGGGAGGAGATGGAAGAGGTAGAGAGGCAACTTCATGAGAGGATGATCGATGGGGATCCTGATATATCTATTGTGCCACTATTGTTGTGGGATGCCACAGTGGATCAACATTTAGCTGACATGCAGCAGAGGTTGGATGAGGCCATTACAAAGATCAGCGCCCTACGAGCAGAGCTTGAGGTGACTCAGGTTGAGAGGGATCAGGCAGAGATTCGATGACAAGAGATAGAGAGTTGGTGCAATCAATTTGCTTAGCTATGTACAGGGCCAGTTGCGAATGTGGCCAAGGAGCTTACCAGAGTCAACGCGAGCAGAGGACAGTATAGGATATTATATAAGCGCGCAGTTCTGACTTATCATAGGGATCCTAGGTTATCAAGATCATCGAGCGGGACATGGACAGGATCAAGGAGTAGCAATCGCAGTCATAGCAACAGCAGTCAGAGTAGTGTGGGTGGCTCTACTTCCACAGGGCACACATCAGGTCACATGTCCCATCACTCTCATAGGCATTCCTCTAGTCATAGGTCAGGCCATGGCCACGGATCATCTGGGTCAGGACATAGATCAGAGCACAATCAGCGGCTAGTGATATATCCATCTACCTCGCAGACTCATGCCGCTATATCCTCACAACCTCACGTCACTATAGAGATGATTCCATCAGTGTCAGTTCCCTTAGCCTCACAAACACAGGCTCCTGCATCTTCACAGATTATGTCAGTGCTAGCTATAGTTCATCGGTCACTACACTCTTCTCCACAAGGGGATGAGTAGAGCACATCCTAGGACACTTTGACATTGTTATCTTGATACTATGTTCAAGACATTCATGTTATGACACTTTAGATGTTGACTATTGAGCCTGCAAGCTCTATTTTTGGGATATCTCATGATTCTATCATGTGACATTATATTTTTTTGAGATTATATATGTGTTGCAATTTCGATGCGGCCTATATGCTTTATGTTATGTGATGATGATGTTTTATGATATATGCTTATCTGATGATGATTATGTTGATGCAGTTATGATGACCATATGATGCCCATGTGATGTGATTTATTCATTTATGATTCTTATGATGATGTCTTTTATATGCTATGCAATGTATGCATTTTATGATAGCTACTTATGATGAGATGCCATGATGATGTGACGGTTATTTATGCTTATCTGACATGACAATGTTATGTTCTAATGATGATTATATGGATGCATAATGTATGATTGTGATGGATTCCATGTTTATGATTATGTATGTGTTAATGCATGACTATATGGTGATCGATGTATGGATAATGCAATATGGGATATCAAATATGTGCTTTAATGATATTGATGATGCATGCACTTACATGTTGTGTGAATGTGTAAAAGCCCAATGCAATGCCTATATGATCATGTATGCACTTATGTTTTTGTATGTCACAAGATATCATCATGAGACAGATGAGATGAGATGACAAGACAGAAGGAGATGAATGTTAGTGCAAAGACCAAATCCTTCAACATGTTAGCACAAGACTTAACAATTATTGCTCTTAATCATCATTGGGCAGATTATTGTAATGGCAAAAAACACCATGATATGACATAGATCAAGGTGTGCAAGGTTGTACCATCACATGAGACAAGCAGTCACAAACAAGGATGATTGTGACTCATACTAAGAGCGCAATTGCCTCAGTATTTTAGTCACAATCAACCACAATCATAAGATAGACAAGAAAGACAAGTCATGAAACACGTTGCTCCTCTAAATATTGTTACTAGGACATCCTCGAGGAACTAGCAACATGACTACCTGAAAAAGATAAGACAAGTCAATCATCATGATACGTCGCTGCTTCTCTACATCCTGTCGTCATGACGTTGTGGAGAAACTAGTAGCATGATGAAAGATCAAAGGACCAAATGACAAGATCATGTTTTCCAAGTGTTTTCCAAGTATGTTTGAATGTCAAGTGTTTTAATGTCAAGATGCCAAGTTTGACAATGTCGAATGCCAAGGTTGTCCACTTTGATGATGTCAAGGTGTCGAATGTCAAAGTTGCCAAATTTAGGAAGGACACATCCTGAATAATGTCGATGTCGAGAGGATTGATCCTCAAATGTCAAGAGAATCCCTCAAAATTCCAGATGACGGTGATGATACCTAGGAAGGACACATCCTAAGGTATAATTAGATGACAAGGGCGATTCTTCAGAAGGACAAATATGAAAAATAACCAAGAGTTGATAGTTTGACCAATTTTGACTGAAGTTGACTGATTTAACTTTTGTTGACATAATTGACTTGTGTTGAAAATATTGACTACGATGTTGACATGATGATGTGATTGACATGTTAATTAAATGGTTTCCAGAGTTTGTGGCAGAAGTTTATCTGTTTTGGAATAACTTGTTTGACTTGAAGACTTTTGACGTGTGTGCCAGTGTAGTGTCATGAACCCTAATGGACAAAAGATTGAATCATGATTTTATTTTGACAAACCTAAAAGGACTAGCCTAATGTCTCGGGGGCCCAAAGATGAGCCTTGCCTACGTAGCAAATGCGCAGAGACAATGTAGTTTGACAAATGACTAGGACTGATTAACATAACTGAATTGACAAGATGCAACTCTATTTTTGTGTTTTTGTCGTATTTTAATTTTTTTTGTATTTTTTTAGGACATTTTTCAATTTTTAGGCCTTTTTTCAAGACATTTTTTATTTTTAGGTTTTTTTTTTAGGATATTTTATGATTGGAAGAACCATGTGTGATACCCACTACAATCAAATGATAAGGGAATGCCCCCAATTAGGTCCCAGACTAGCCAAGTTTGGAAAATGTGAAAAGGACATGCTTGGGGTGACAGATGGATGGTATGTAGGACTTGATGTCAACCATTGTTAGCCATGAAAGGAATGGTGGGGTTTCCTGATGGGGTGTCAATATGATGTCAGAAAAGTGGGTGTTTATTATTGACGAAGGTAGATAGAGTGACAGTAGATGGCGAAGCAAAAACGACTACGCATGGCACCTGTTTGCCATGTTTTCACCATGGTACTTATCCAAAGCACCTATTTACCAGGTTTTCACTATTGGATGAATTATTTCTCTTTACTATTTTTGTCATTTTTTATTTATTTTTGGTGTCACCAAGATGCCTATTTGCCAAGTTTTCATCAAGGTGGAAATTTTTTATATTTTCAAAAAAAAAATTGTATTTTTATAGTTTCCAGCCAGACTTTCTGATGCTATGCATAGAACTTTCAAAGATGTAGACTGTTGATAGGCTTCGTCAATTTTTCACCATCTGGAGTAGCTAGCAGATATGCTCCAAAACCAAAATAGGACATGATAATGTAAGGACCCAGCCAATTTGGTTCGAACTTGCCAGGTTTTTCTATGTCAGATTGATTTTTAGGATTTTGCATAAGGACCAAGTCACCAATGTCAAACTTTTTTACCATGACTCTTTTGTTATAACTATGACAGAGATGATTTTAATATGCCTGTAGATGATTCAAGGCATTGTGTCTGCATTCCTCTAACATTTCCAATTCATGCAATCGTGACTATCTATACTCCTCATCATCAATTAGACCCTTCAGGGAGACTCGCAAAGAGGGAATTTCAACCTTGATGGGAAAGATGGATTCAGCTCTGAAGACTAAGGAAAATGGAGTGGCTCTTGTAGGTGTGCGGATACTGGTATGGTAGGCCTGCAGAGCAGGGTTAAGTTGAATTTGCTAGTCATGGCCAATGTCATTAACGGTTTTTTTAAGAATTTTGATGATGGTTTTATTGGATGCCTCAGCTTGACTATTTCCTTGCAGGTAATATAGTGTGGAAAAATGATGTTGGATACAGAAGCGTTCACATAACTCATGAACATCTTGATTTTTGAAAGGACGCTTGTTGCTTGTGATGATGGACTGGGGTACACCATACTAGAAAATGATGTAGTTAAGGATAAATTTAGAAAAAAAATTGTCGATTATGTATGTAAGGGGGATAGCTTCGATCCACTTAGTGAAGTACTCAGTGGCGGTGATAATGAATTTGTGGCCATTGGAAGAGGTAGGATGAATTTTACCCATGAGGTTGATTCCCCATTGTGTGAAGGGCCAAGGAGAGGTAATCGATCAAAGTTCCTATGTTGGTTCATGAATCAAATCGCTATGTATCTGACATTGGAAACATGTCCTGACAAACTCAAGTGCATCCTTTTCCATTGTCGACCAGTAATAACCAAGTCTTGTTATCTTCTTGGCTAAAGTAGGACCACTCGAATGAGATCCACATATACCCTCATGTACCTCGTGCAAGGTTTTTCGTGCTTCGTTAGTGTCGAGACATCGAAGAAGGGTATTTTCAAAGCTACGATAGTATAGGGTGTCACTCATGATGGTGTATCAGGCAGCCTTACGAATAAAGGACTTTCGTTGGTTGTTGGATAGGTTTGGGGGAAGGGTTTGGGACTTGAGATAGTCATAAATGTCTTGATACCATGGAGAATTGGGACCAAAAATCTCGTAAACCATCTCTGATTCTGGAATGTCATATGTAGGAACCAAAAGTTGTTCTACCGAGAATTCAAACTGAGGAACGTTGCTTGGAATGTCAAGGAGAGAGCTGATTGTAGCCATTGTGTTTGTTGCCTTGTTTTGTGCCCTCAAAATATGTTCAAAAGCGAGCATGTGGAAGTATGTCTGAAAACTATCAACCATTTGTTTATAGGGCATTAACTTATCATATTTAGTGTCATAGTTGTCGTTGACTTGGTTGATGACCAGCTAAGAATCTCTGAGGACATGCAGATTTTTGATTTTCCATTTTCTGGCCATTCTGTGTCCTATGAAAAGTGCCTCATATTCTGAATTTGTATTTGTACATGGAAAAGCTATGTAGAATGACTTCATAATGGAATCTCCTTGTGGCGTGATAAGCAATATTCCTGCTCCCGAACCATGACTAGTGTAAGACCTGTCAAAGTAAAGTTTCCAAGGTGATTTAGGTTATGTATGGAATATGGACTCATTCAGAAAAATTGCCACCAATGGGTGATCACTTTGTACAGGTGCATCTGTTAGTTGATCTGCTATCACTTGTCCTTTTATAGCCTTTTGTTCCACATATTGGATGTTGTATTCACTCAAAATCATGACCCATTTTTCCAAACGACCTGTCAATGTTGTGTGACTTAGGAGATATTTCAGGGGATCAATCTTTGCTACCAGTTGTGTCTTGTGATTCAACATGTAATGCCTTAGCTTCTAGACAACAAATACAACTGCTAGGCAAGCACATTCAATGGATGTGTAATTTAGCTCATATCTAACCAGTGTCCGACTAAAGTAGTATATGGACCTTTCATTCTCATCATGGTTGTTTTGTGCCAATAATGCCCCCAGTGCTAAGGTTGTTTTAGAAATGTATAGAATCAAAGGTTTCCCTTCGATTGGTGGCATTAAAATAGGTGGTGACAATAGGTAATCCTTTATTAGTTGGAAGGCCTCTTGACATCTATTTTTCCACACAAAGGGGATACCTTTGCACAAGAGATACTGAAATGGTTAATACTTGTCAGCCAATTGTGCTATGAAGCATCAGATAGATTGCAGCCTTCCATGCAATGTCCTAAGTTCTCTTATTTCTTTTGGAGGAGGTATGTCTAATATAGCT
Organism: Sequoia sempervirens; assembly: GCA_007258455.2. Classification (NCBI taxonomy): domain Eukaryota; kingdom Viridiplantae; phylum Streptophyta; class Pinopsida; order Cupressales; family Cupressaceae; genus Sequoia; species Sequoia sempervirens. Next base: position 171,534 of record VDFB02082573.1, read on the forward strand.
TTCACTTTGGCAGGATCGACCTCAATGCCTCTTCAAGAAACTATGTATCCCAAAATTTTCCCTGATGTCACGCCAAAGACACATTTCTTGGGATTTAAATGGACCTTGTATTCTTCGAGTCTCTTGAAGATTTTGTCTAACACATTCAAATGATCTTTTCCTGTCAAATATTTGGCCAAAAGGTCATCCACATAATCTTCCATTAGCTTGTGCATCATGTCATGGAATATTGTTGTCATAGCTCTCTAAGAAGTTGCGCCTACATTCTTGAGACCGAAAGGCATGATGTTCCAACAATATGTACCCCAAGGAAATGTGAATGCCATTTTATGCTGATCTTCAAGGGCAATATGAATCTGATTGTAACCTGAGAAACCATTCATGAGGGACAACATCTTGTATCCTACTATAAGGTCAACTATGATGTCTATGTTTGGTAACGGAAAGTCATCCTTTGGACACACTTTATTCAGGTCCCAAAAATATGTGCAGATGCGGATCTGACCATTTGGCTTTGTGACTAGTACAAGATTGGATATACACTCAGCATAGTCTATTGACTGTATGAATCCCACATCCAACAATTTCTTGAGTTCTGCTTTAACTAACAAGGCGATCTAAGGATGCATTTTATGTAGCTTCTGTTTCACTGGATTAACATTTGGAAGTAGTGAAAAATTGTGTAAGACGAGTTCTGGATCCAACCCAGGCATATCGGCATAGGACCATGCAAAATTAATCTTACGCTCTGAAAATAACTTGTGAAATTCAGGTTTCTCTTCTTTCGTCAAGGATGCTACAAAAAGGACAATTTTAGGATCTTTTGTTGTAGATATGTTGACTTCCATGGTGCCCTTTGTGAGCATTGTTGATCTCTCTTGAGTCATGAGAAGAAATTCTAGTCCTCCATCTTTGGGTGCCTCATAGAGGTTTTCACCCACAGATATGTCCTTTATTTTTACTTTTTGGTTGTCAGAAGGTGCCTTTCAGTTTTCACCTAAAGACATGTCATTTTTTGTTTTATTTTTATTTTTCATTTTGCGACTAGAGGACAGAGCAGTCTCCTCGAAGTAAGCTGCAGAATCTAGGTCTATAGCAAATCCAGCCTTGTGATCTCCACTTGGTATGCCCTCACGTAGTCCCATGAATTATGCAATGGCCTCATCATTCTAAAATATGTCCATAAGTGGGGGGCCTTGTTGATCCCAATCAATTAGTTGTAGGTAGACTAAGGAGATGCCATCATTAGTATTGGTGAATGGTGGGGAGGACACGGAAAGCATGCAAACAGATTTAGAGAGGTTAAAGATAAAATTGTCATAATCCAACTCCCAGTCAGATTCTATCCAATATTCTCCTTTACTTGATTCATACTCATTGTCAAAATAAGGGACAAAAGGACTATCATTGGGGTCGGCAATGTCATGTGGCAATTTAGATGAATCCAAATGATGGTTGTTATTGTTAGATGGTTGGACAAATATGTCAGGGTTATGGCTAATAGGACTGGAAGATGATTCAAACTTGTCATTGTTCCTTGGGAAAAAGAGTCTATCCCAGTCTTCTCATTTCCTTGGGATCTTGGGATTGTCATTATTCTTTGTTGGGTCAATCTTAAACATTTTCCAAAATATTTCTTCAGAAGTAAGTTCTCTAGGTTCAAGGAGCAACTCATCAAGGCAACAGTCGCTTAAGGATCGTTGGGAGCCAAATTCCCATTCATGGGAGTCAGTTTCGGTAAGGGATTCCTCAATAGTATCAAAACTTTCTGAAGCATTCATGCTCACTCAAAGGTACATTGGTACGTCGATCGTCATTTTTGGGTAGACCATACCCTAACCCAAGAAGTTTTGGTCTTCGGAGAGGCATTATGGGTTCTTGCATTCCAATTTTATTTCTACCAAGGCCACTAGTTCCATCGTAACCTTTTGCCTTCATTATATCATAGCCTTTGTCATATATCTGTACTGGTAGTGGAGATGGATCTTCTAGGTCCTTATAAATCCATTTCAATATATCCTCGATGTCTTCTTTGCTCATGTCACCCCATTTTATAAAAATGTGTGATGGAGGAACCCTAAAAATTTCCTTAGGCTCCATTCTAAAACAATGTTGACCATAGACCTTAGGAGACTTGGGTATTTTTATGATGCAGTAGGTCGTACTTAATTTAAATTCTCCACAAACTAGGTCTAGGATCTTGACATTGGAATTAGCTTTTGGGACAGAGGGAGATGATGTGTTGGAATATGTGGAAGGAGTGGACGTGGACGATGAGGTGAGTGTGGATGGGTCAATGAATTTGGAAGAAGAACTTGGAGCTTCTCGGTTGATGAGCACTTGATGTTCTGAAATACCCCTTAGGTTGGTGTAGTACTGAAAGGGATTGGGGTCTCCATACATGGTGATTTATGTGTCGTCAAAAGGAAACTTCAGGCATTGGTGGTAGGTGGATGGAACAACTTTGAGGCCGTGAATCCAAGGTCGGCCAAGCAAGATGTTATAGGGTAATTCAAGATCCAAGACTTGGCAAGTTGTGTTGACTATGACTGGCCCAACTCTGATAGGAAGAGAGATAATGCCTCAGGAGCAACGTTCTTCATCATCATATGCCTTTATAACTATGCTCTTTATAGCGTCTACGCAAGCATCAAAAAAGCCTAGAGCCTTAACCAGTTTTAAGGAGCATATGTTCAGTCTAGCTTTGCCATCTACTAAAACTCATTTGACCTTATGCTTATGGATAAATACTTCAATGTGTAGTGTGTCATTATGATTGGACTTTGGTGACGAATATTCTTGATCTAAAAATCTTACATGATGGGGGGTAGTGAGGTAACCCACCATGGCTTCAAACTGGTTGACATCAATGTCTGGAAGGACAAAGGACTCTTGTAAGGTTTTCTCAAGTATGGCCTTATGCGCAGGAGAAATGCATAGCAACTCAAGTATATAAATTTGAGCAGGTGTCTTGCCTAGTTGATTAATAAGGTTAAACTATCCCTTAGGCTACAATTGCTTGGTGGATAGGCCTAATTGTGATTACTTAGTGGATGGACCGGGTATTGTAATTTTTGATTGCCAAGGAGGAGGAGGACCAGCTATGGTGGCTTTGCCACCACAAGTAGTGACATTACATTCATGTGCTCTTTTGATAGTTATGGTATTGACATATTCATCATCAGTTCGGACGTGATTGATAATAGTTCCACCTGAACAGTCGAATGCGATGTGAGTATAGTTGGCACAGTTATTATTTGTCTTAGGACCTGATGTGGAGGGATTATTCAAACCATGGTCTTGCAGTGGGTTCTTGTGAATAGTATGGTTTGTGTTTGATGCAAATTGTGGCCCACCCAATTCAATTGTGTGATTTTCAATGAGGTCTTGCACAATATTTCTTAATTGTCGACAAGAGGAGGTCTTATGCACTTTTGCCCGGTGGTAATCACAAAAAGCATTGTCATCCCACCATGATGGTTTAAATTGTCCTAGGTCATATGGCTTAGGGTCCTCTAGTGTGATGAGACCATTTTGAAGGAGCTTCTTAAGGACGTCTTCAATTGGTTCCCCTAAGGCAATGTATGTACATATTTTCAGGAAATGCCTTGTCTGACAGGGTTGTCCTTGACTTTTACTGTTTTGACTATTTTGGTTATTTTGAATGACATTGGCAGGAGGTGTCGGTGTAGTTGTTGATCTGTTTTGTGGTTGAGCTCCTTTAAGGGTAAGCATTGAACCCGTTGTGTTTTCCATCTCAACGTCAACAATTCCATCATTGGTAATGTGTTTATTCTTGACCCAATATTTAAAGGTTGTGCAACAATGAACTTGCAAGCCATATTTCAAAGGTCCTAAAGTTTTTGGACAAACATGTAAAATTTTTATTTCTTAGGTATGTCAATGAGGCAATCACTTGCTAGACTTCTCCATCTTTGGAAGAATGGGATAAAGGTATCACTGGTGTCTTCTTGTGTAAGTGTGCATAAACTGGTAATGGAGGTGTCTATGTCAATGTTATAGGCATAATTTCGCACAAATTTGTCTACAAGTTCATCCCATGATTTTATCCCCTTTTGTAAAGTGGAAAACCATTCAAGTTCAGGACCTACAAGACTCTTGGGGAAGAGTCTCATCAAGTAGGTATGTTCATAGGAAATATCCACACAATTGGTTGTGAATTTTTGAACATGTTCAATAAGATTTGTCTTGCCCTTGTATTTGGTGAAGTTTGGTGCTACATACCTAGGAGGGAATGGTGGCATGTATAGATTTGTGTCAAAAGGATATGGACATAGTTCATATGACATGTGTGACTTTTTGTTGGACATTTGCATAGTCTCTATGGTTTTTTGCAAGTTTTCCACTTGTGTTGTCAAGGCATCAATTATAGTATTGTTTGTTGCATCACACATGGGAGTGATGGGTATCCCATGTGTCCCCATTTGTTGCGAAGAGATGTTCTAATTTTCTTGTGGGATGTGTTGTTGTGAGATATATGACATGTTTTGATTTGAATGTTGTTGGTATTGCAAGTTTTGGTTAGGGACATGTTGATGGGTATGGATGTGTGATGCATATGTATGAATGTGCCCTCCAGCCATATTAGTCGATATTTGTGGGATGTGTTGGCCTTGAATATTTTGGTGTCCAAATGAATTCATATGTTGTGTATTCTGATTGCCTTGTCCAAATTGGTGAAATTGTCCATGGGGAATGTTGGTGTTTTTCCCTTGGGAAGTATTGGTATTGAGTTGTGATGACGTGTTGACATTTGGTTGTGGTCCTTGAATGAAAATACGTCACTTACTTCCACCAAAAGGATTGAATGAAGAACCCATGAAAGGATTTGATGATGATGCTCCCATGGCACTAGATGAAGCTCCAAATAGAGGGTTTGAAGAACTTGCCTCCATTGATGAGGATCCAAAGGTAGCTCCAACTGATTGTTAGGATGTCATTGACGTTGTTGGAATTGATTGTGACATGGCTTGTGACATAGTTGGTATCCCTCCAATAGATGTTGCAATGATTGAATTAGAATTGTTTTGATTGGTTGTGTCATTAGAGGTGGCATTAATAGTGCTTGTGGCAATTTGTGAGGTAGCACCAAAAAAGGAATTGTTTGTATTGTTTTGGGGTTGACTAGTGTTGGACATGTTGTTTGTATTGTTATTCATATTGTGATCAAGAGAGGCTAGTCTCAAAGTGTTAATGTCAAAGCCACATGGTAATTTAGCCCCTTGGTCCAAGAGTATGGCTAGATATCTTTGTGGGTCATGTAAGACTAAGTCTTCCATGAAAGAGGCTATGTTAGGATTTTGTGTTGCCGGTTCTAAGTCTTCTGCATACACTTTTCCATGTTGGTCTCTTTGTATAAATGGTTCGAAGGGGTTTCGTGACGAAGATGGAATGTTCATTTCGCTAAAAGGATTGATAAAGGATGTGTCTTGGCTCACGTTTTGATTCATGTCATTGGAAGAGATATAAGTGTTGTTGTTGTCTTGTCCAAAATTAGCCATTTGTCTTCTTTTTCTTTGAAGCCTAGTCTCAACCATATAAGGAGTTGCTCAAATTAGGAAGATGGTGAAAATGACAACTAAACGATGACACTATGTTTTGGGGATTTTTGACAATAAGGGGTGCAAATGCTAACTATGTTTTTGGATTTTTGATTATAAGGAATGCAAATGCAATATGTTTTTGGATTTTTTATTATAAGGAATGTAAATACAATATGACAATGTTGCCTAAAGGAAGGACAAAGGACAATGATGACTATTTTATTTTTTTATTTTTTATTTTAGGATTTTTAGGAATAAGATATGCAAAATGAGGACTAAGATGATTTGAATGTCCTAAGGTAAGAAAATGCAAAGGTCTAAATGATTTGGGAAGAAGGTTACTCATCCACCCTAAGCTTGATCTATGTCTCAATTTGGGTCATCAAAGGACTTACTAATGTGACTAAAGGACAAGATGACAAAATGACAAGGTGAGGTTTCCTAACTAGTCTTTTGAGTTGGAAAATCTCACAAAAAGGACAATGAAAAAAAGGGATTATGTTGACTAAGTCCAATGACCACCTACTCTTGAAGGCAATGACTTTGCAAAGTATGGTAAGGTTTCCTAATCCAAAAAAATGAAAATGAAATGAGAACCCTAGGATTGGTTTATGACTGAAAATAAAGATGATGGACCCTAAAAGATGCACCTAAAATTTTGCAAAGTTAAACCTATGGGTAAATGCAAGCTAAAGATTCAAATGATGGAAGATTTGAGCAATTTTTTTTTTGGTTTTTGATAGAGGCTGCTGGAAAAATATGTTTAATGACAGATTGGACAAGTTTGGTCTTGGGTTTTAGCCTGGTACAGTGTTCTAGTTTTTGTTAGGAAAATGTGTCGATCCAGGTTGCGAATGTGTTGCAGTTTGATAGATGCGTCACAGTTTCAAAGAATGTGGTTCCATAGATAGCAAATGTGACTCAGAAAAGCAATTGCGGCATTCTGTAAAATGAATGTGGTTCAGGATAGGCAAATGCGTCACCAAAAATAGAAAATGAGGCTTATCAAAGTGAATGCATCACAGAAAATGGAAAATGCGGTGCAGAAAGGCGAATGTGTTTCAGCAAATGCGTTGCAGGCAGAATAAGTCAAGTTTGTTTGCAATTTTTGACAAAATTTTGAAATTGTTTCAAGTTGAATGTTTGTTTCTAGATCTGTGAGACGGTGTTTGTTTGTTTGAATGTTTCAGAAAAACACTTGGAAAACACAATATCTTGCTTGATCATGCATAAAGAAGACAAGTACAACCCTAGGTTAGGCAAGGACAATATTTGTTAGATTCCATGAGGGTTTCCCCAACCACACTTATTCTTAGCGGATGAATCCAGAAGCTTGCCACACAGGGCTCCCCCTTATAGTGTACTCACTTCTCAGGTCAACCAAGCTTACAACCCCCATAATTCTTCCATGGCAGGCTGATCACCTCTACTAATAACTGCGAGAAAGTGGATGCCTTCACAACGACCGTTGTTGTGCTAGAAAATAGATGGGATTTTGGCCACTAAACAAAAGGGTTCTAGTAAATACTTGGGGACACGACACCTCGTGAGTGTATAGAAAGCCACTTAAGGCTTTAACCAATCTACTAGGGGCTCTTATACCTTTTACAAGAAAAGGACGGTACTCATTTTTGAATGGCACTAAAGGGCTAAGGCCTACATACCGTGAGGACTTGACAATTTAGACTCATCCTTTTCTATACTGACTCGAGCAAAAAACTGGTTGGAGTTGTTCCCTCTTTTGAGGCAGGCCCCTTTAAGGTTCAAAAGCATAAAATAGATTGGTCTGGTTTTCTAATCACCTAGTTTGCACAAGGTGAGAGCATAATCACCTACCACCTTCAAGCACAATCAAACAAAGTTCTTTGAATCTCCTAATTAAATCTAAGTGAGACAAGCAAAAGTTCTTTTTAAAGCACCAATGGAAGTGTTTTCTAATCTAAAACAAACAAAAAATGTTTCCAAAACAAAAATCCTCGGACATTCGAACCTACAAAACCACTTGTTTGTAGTCTCAAAAAGATGCCTTGGACCCACGAAAGTTCAAAGCCACATGCTGCAACAACTTATTAGTAACCAGAAAAATCCCTAGACCATTAGATTGGAATGAGAAATAAAGAAAACTCTAGAAAAAATCGAAAGCAAAAATTTACCAGATGAATGTGTCGCTCTGCACAAAAAATGCGGCTTAGGTTTGTATGTCGGAATTTGACAGGCAGATGTGTTGATATGTAGAACAGACGATTCTTGGCGAATGCATCTCTGTAAATAACAAATGTGATTCAAGTTTGTGGATGCGTTGTTCTACTAGCCAAATGCATCGCGACGCAGTGATTGTGATTCTGGAAACTACAAATGCGGCTCGTCGTACTTGTACCTACAAAACCACAAAAAAAACCATACGAAAAAAAAAACAAAAAATGCACGATTTTGGCATCAGGTTCACTAATGTAACTAAGGGAAATTCTAGGTTAGTAGATTAGTAGCTAAATAAATCAAAACCCAAAGTAAATAATGAAGCACAAAGGAGGAAAAACATGAAAACAAAGAGAGATATCACCTTGAGTCTTCAACCTCCATGATTGACCTCCATTACACCTTTTCTATTTGCTGCAAATTATAGTTTGCCATTAGATTTTGTGTGAGCAATATGTGCCAATGCCAAGACCAAAGAAAATGTTGAAGGATTTGATGACAAAATGCAATACTATGCAACTAGTAAGCAACTCTAAACTATGACTAAAATATACCAAAATGCCAAGATAAATGAAGTATGCCTAAGACAAGAGCTAAGATGATATAAAAATTGCAAGAGCATGAGATGGAAAGATTGCAAGAGATGTATGAGATGTGCAAATGAGACCAAAATTTCCATTTTATAGAAAATGAAATTTTGAATGAATGGCCAAGATTGAAGATTGACAAGTGCCCTAGAATCAATGGACAAGATTCAAGATGACAACCCACAATTAGGGTTAGGGAAACATTAGGTCAAATTTGAAATGAGTGGACAAGATTCAATTTGAGAAAATCAAATCAAGGGTTGACAATGCATGTGACAAGGAGATAAGAATGGCACAGAAAAAGAGAGCTGGAAAATCAAATAATATTAGAAATTACTTGATTTATGGAGGAAAAGGCTATTTTGAATTGAAAAATAATTTAATTCAAAAGGTGGGGTCATGTGATAGTAAATAATTAATTTGAATTATTTACTAAAAGAGGGAAAATTAGAAAGTGGGAATAATTTTTTTTTAAATGGGGAAAATGCCAAGGTGGATAATAATTAAATAAATTAAAGAATTTATTTAATTATAAGAAGAATTTTAAGAATTAATGACATATTTATATAAATAAAATGTATTTATTTAAATAATCAGGAGGAAATAATGGTAAAAGATAATTAAATAAATTAAGGAATTCATTTAATTATAGAAAGATATTGGACAATTAGTGACACATTTAAATAAATAAATACAATTTATTTATTTAAATAATCAAGAGGAATAAAGACATCAATTAATTAAATAATTAAAAAATATTTAATTAATAGTTGAAAGTGGACCAAAGGACATAATTAAATATTTTAATTATGCTAGGAAGAATGTGAGAAAAATAGAGCTTGCAGGCCTAGGTCATTTTTATGTGTCTACACCATCTACCTTTCTAAGCTGTCATTTTGTTAGAATTTCTCAAATAAGGGATCCCACTGTTTGTTTGATCGAAGACCACTATCGAGGGGTAGCCCTAAATATGAGCTTGGAAAATTACCTCGATTGAAATTCAAAACTCTAATGATATCTTGTTGTTTCTTGAGATTGGTGGAGAGAAAAAATATCTCAAACTTGGTTGTATTCACCTCTTGCCCTAAAGAAAAAGAATAGTCATCCAAAATATTTTTCAATTTCTTGGCTTCTTTTCTTTTATCTGCTCCAAAAATCATTGTATCATCAACAAATTATTGATGTATTACTGGTGGGGAGTTGCTAGTGATTTGTATTCCTTCAAGTTTTCCTTCCATTGCTGCATGATTAAAGGTCCTCCCCAAGGAATCAACCATGATGGTGAACAAAAAAGGTGATAAAGGATATCCTTGCTAGAGACCATAGGATACTCCAAAGAAGCCTTAATTGGAGCCATTAACAAGGACAAAGTACCTTGGACTAGCGATGAAATCAAAGATCAAGTGCATCTAATTTTTATCAAACCCAAAAGCTTCTAGAACTTTGAAGAGGGGTCTCCAATCCACACAATCATATGCTTTTTTGATATATAACTTCACTAACATACATTGTTTTCCTATTGATTGAGTTGAATGAATGGCTTCTTCTGCAATAATGACCCCATCCAATATTGATCTCCCAAGGACAAAACCACTTTGCTCTTCGGTTATAATTTCAGGAAGGATCCTTTTGAGCCTATTGGCCATTGCTTTTGCCATGATCTTGTAAATTGTGTTGCATAAAGAAATGAGGAAATATTCTTCCAAGGAGAGAGCTTGTTCCTTTTTTTGGTATGAGTGTTATGAAAGTGTTGTTCAATTCCCTTAGCATCTTGACTTTATTACGAGAGTCCTTAATAACTTCAACTACATCCTTTCCAATAATATGCTAACATTTTTGGTAAAAGCTACCAAGAAAACCATCTAGACCTGGGGTGTTATCTGAGTGTAACTACCTCACAACCTCATTTATCTCTTTTTGGATAATACATTTATCTCTTTTTAGATAAGACATCCAACAACATCTTGTTATGATCCTCTGTGACCATTTTTTGGATGCCCTCTAAATTTTGATTAGGAATATTCAAATTTGATCCCTCCTAATTGTTGAGAATATTTTGGAAGTAGTTCATTGTTTCCCTTTTTATTGCTTTTGGATATTTAATAATTGTTTCATAACCTTATTTTGATAAAAAAAAAATAGATTCTTCGAGTTTTGGTTGCATTATGAAATTATGTTGAGTTCCTGTCTCCATCTTTCAACCATATATCTCTCTCAACTTTTTCCTGTAGAACACTTCCTCCTTGGCCGAAACATCTAAATATTCCTTCATGAGCTCTTTATCAGCCATATATTTGTATTGATCCATGCCTTCTAGGAAGACCTCTTCATTGAGTTCGTATATTTTTTCTTATATTTCCTTTTTTGTTTTTAATATATTTTTAAGTGATCCTTATTCCATTATTTTTATTTCCTTTTCACATATTTCATTTTGGAAACAAAACAATTTAATGTTAGGTTGGGCGGCTTCATACCGCCATCTATTAATTAGATTGAGAAAATCCAGGTCCTTCATACATAAATTGTCGAATTTAAAAGAGCATCTCTCTAGGCTCTTATCATTAACAATTCAAAGCTAAATCAAAAAATGTTTTGATCCAAAAAATAGAATGAGGTTGCATTCACAAGAAAATGAACTTGCCCCTAGATCCCTTTTACATAGGAATTTGTTCAATTTTTCTTCTATGTTACTCAATCCTAATCTTTGATTAGTCCAAGTATATGTGACATTCTTCATGGGTATTTATATTAGGTGATTTCTCTTCACAAAAAATTCAAAATTCACTCGTGACTGGTGTAGTAATGGAAAAAGTAGTCCTTTTCCCTTACTTGGTTTGGAATAACTGACATTAAAACTGAATTAATGGTGTCTTGGAGTAGTGTTGTAATGTTTTGTACACATTCACATCATTCTAGGCCCTTCATTTGATTAAAATATTCCTTAATTGGTCCTTTGCAAAAGTGTTGTGAAGTGTTGTTTTCTAGGATTTATTTACTTAATTAAGCTTAATGGGTCCCTTAATAACATGTATTTAAATTTGTACCTTATTTAGGTGTTGTAAATCACCTTCACATTTATCTAGGGTGGTCTTAATTAATTATGGGTAATTGGAGTTAATCAACCCCCTTTAATTCATATTTAAACCTTATTTATGACACCTCCCAAAGATCTATCCCGACACCCATGATTTAAATAATATAAAATTTAATTGGGAAAAAATTAGGTCCTAGAAAATGGTGTCAGGACTCATTCACCCTAGGTGGTGAATGGGTCCTCCTTTAATAGGACCCCCCTTTCTGAGTTGATCCGAAATGAGGTTTTAATGCTCTTTCCATCCCCCAGGGTTAGGTCCTGGAAACTGAGCTAGGACCCATTTTCCCAAGGTGGAAAATGGGTCCTCCCTTAATGAGGACCCCCTTTTCAAATTTAATTCTAATGGGAATTTGATAAATTTTACTTCCAGATCTGGTGTCGGCCTTAATTGTTTGAATTTTGAGGTTAATCTCCTAATTTAGTATAAATAAGGGGTTAATTCACATTGTCTCTCCTAGAAAGTTTACTAACAAGATATATAAATTCATTCTAAGTCTCCAAGCATTCAATTTTATAAGCATTAGAGCATTTTCAAGGCATTTCAAGGCAGATTTCAAGAGTTTATTACAAGAATTCAAGATCATTTCATCATGACAAGGGTTTGATGCATTCATGTATGTTGTTGAGCTAAGAAAGTGGATGTAGTATTGAAGATCTACTTGCAAGCATTGTTCACATCATATTCAAGGATCAAGATATACATTCTTCATGGCCACTACATGCTAGTTTGCAAAAAAATTTCACAAGAGATCATCCAAGGTGATATCAATTGCATTATTGCATATTTCATGTTTCAATTCCTTTATTTCATCATTTGGTTTAATTACCTACAAGGGGTTTGACTAAGGCAAACCCCCATTCACTAACAAACAACAAGTTTTTCTACCCTTGAATGTGTGATTATAGATTTATAGGTTGAAGATCAAGTGGAGCAAGTTTGGAGAAAAATTTTCAAAGTTGTAAAAGTTGTCATTCAAAGTGCAAAATCAAATATTTGAATCTACAAAATTACCTACAAACTTCTAGAAGTTGATTATTGGGATTTTGAGAGTACATACATAAAGGAACAAGACCCTAATATCAGTTTCAAAAACCCTAACAAGGACCCATTCGCCACTGAAGGCGAATGAGTCCTTTGTAGCCTAAAAGCAACAAGTTTTTGACAAGGTAAACAAATTTTTATGTTCTAAAAACTTCCCTCAGTTTCTATAATAGTTAGCTATCATCTTTGATTGTTATTTGCATCTTTTTCCCCTCATAATTGAATGTTTCATAGTGAAAATTAGTGGCTCATCATCTTGATCTATTCACCTTGATGAACCCCATTTTTCTATGTTTTATTTTGGTGAACTCGACGTATTGAGCATTGCAATTTTCTAATTTTTGAAGTCCTTCATTGCATCCTAGGTTAGATCTTGCATTCATTTGCATTGAATTAAGATCTCATTTAGGGTTTCTTAAATTTGTATCTACAATTGCATCTCATTTAGAGTTTAGACTTGCATTGTTTTGCATCCCTCTAAATATGAAAACTACAAAAAGAAAATCAGTCATTTTTCATGTCATTTAGATCCCATACAATTGCATTTGAAAATCAAAACAAAATTGCATTTCAATTTAGACCTTGCATTTCATCTTTTCATTGCATATTTACATTACATTTCTAGAAAATCTGAAACTGAAATTCACTGTCTCAAACCTAGAACTGAAAGATATCACTGAAAGCTTGCAAATCATTTAAAAAAAGTTTAAAAATACCTAACCAAGACCCATTTTCCCTACTAGCAAATGAGTCCCTGATCAAGTCCTATTTGTAGCTTTTGGCAACTAAAAAAGCATCAAAATTCACTTTGAAATCCACAAAAATATCTCAAAAACATCTAACCAGGACCCATTCACCCTTACTGGTGAATGAGTCCCTGTTAGCTACTGATCGGTATTTTCTAGACATTAAAATCTCAGTTTCTAGATTCTTTTTGGTGCTATTACTTTCTTGTTTCAGTTTCTTGATTTGTTGTTTCATCAAATTCATTACATTTAGCTTAAATTGCTTCATTTCAGTGCATTGTTAAAAATTCAAAATTGCATTCAAACATTTCATTTCTAGCTTCTTGCATTGTGTAATAAATAAATTACATTGCTTAAAATCTCAAAATTGCATTTCATTCTAGGTTATTGAATTTCCCCTTTTCTATTCTAGGGTTTGCACACTGGGCTTGTAAAACTTGTATGAGCTTTACAACTTGGTGTCCTATTCACTATACTATCATAAGATGTAGTTCTAGGATCATTTCATCCTGCAATATCTCACTCACCGTGGACCTTGGGTTTTTTAACTCTCTTTCTGATAATGTTGAGAATCAACCCTCCATGGCTCATAGTTTGCATACTTCATTTCCCATGACTTCACCTCCTACAACCAATGTCCTTAACGTTACCAACACCATCCCTAACATTACCACTTTCACTCAATATTTGGGGTCTACCCAAAGTCAAGGTGGAATTCCAATCCCGTCCTCCACGATACCAATGTCCATCCCTACATACAGTAGTACACAACCTAAAACAACATTCCAACCCACAACAACATTACAACCCACATCATTCCAACCTACAACAACATTCCAACCTACAACAACCTTTCAACCCACAACTACCATTCAACCAACCACAACACTCATCCCTATTAGCACTATGTACACTTCCATAGGTATTCCCATAGGAAACACTTTGAACACAATAACACCTCAACAATCCACCTTCACCAACCCACAATTCACAAGTCCTCCACATACATACACTACACCACCTTATTCCTCTCAACCTTATAACTAGAATGACCCTCTCATTAACTCACTTTTGAAAACCATGACATCCCTTAAGCAATAAGTGGCAACATTACAACAGAACAATAATAGTCAACCTTTACAATACATCAAGTCCACCTCATTTTCCCTTGACCTATTAAGAGCACAAATTCCACAAGGTATAGAGGTGCCTCGATTTGAGAACTATGGTGGGAAAGGAGATCTTGTTAGCCATGTTTTCGCCTTCATAGCCTTGTGTAGTGCCTTCATCTTTGAGGATAAACTTTTGGCTAAGTTATTACCTAGATCATTAAAAGATATTGCTTTAGAGTGGTTCTCCTCTTTGCCCAACAATTTAATAGGTTCATTCAATGAACTCATTGATTCCTTTTACAACCACTTCCATATTCACATGGGTTCCAAGATGACCCTTGTTGATTTAATGACATGCAAGCAAAAAGAGGATGAGAAAGTGGTTGATTTCATAGCAAGATATCAAACACTTTATTCACAAGTGAACATTAAGATTCCTGATGCCGACCTTCAATGAATGTTCATTGTCAACTTACAAGACAAACTCCAAAGAAAACTTGAAATATTGAGATTTCCATCCTTCACACAATTATGTACAACCCTTCATGACCATCAAAACTCGACCGACGGTCGTGATGTGAAAAATACCCCTAGTCATCCTAAAAAGTCCAAATCCATGACTCAAAAAAATTATCAACCTTTCAAGAAACAACATAAAGGATTTTTACAATTAAATCCTCCTCAGACAAGTCAATAAAATAATAATCAAGTGGTTGCTATAAATATGACAACTCCTTTCAGGGATAAAAAGAGAGAGTTCACCCCTTTACCCGATACCCTTCACAATATCATGTTGTAGCTTATTGACAAGAACCAACTTATTGACAAGAACATGCTTACCTTACCTCTTGTTAGAGAACGTGACCCTACTATACCATTGCCTAAAGGCTTCTAAAAAAATGCTTATTGTCATTACCATCAACAAAATGGACATGGTACAAAATATTGTAAGTGTCTTAAACATCTTGTGTAAGACCTTATTGCCAATAATCAACTTCAAGTTGGAGGTGTGAATGATCAAGGTAATAAGTTTGTAGCTCCTCCTAATCAAAATTTACAAATCTTACAAATCCCATACCTAAGCACAATATTTCATTTGTCAATGCTAGTGAAACAAAGAATGATGTGATGAATGTTGACACGAATGATGAGAATATGGATATTCTTCAACAAAATCCCCTAGATGAAGTGATAGCATTTATCAAAGCTAGACCTCGTAAGGGATCGACTAGACAACCTCTTGACATTGATTTCTCACAAAATGACATACTTAAACGTGCACCTAATGGTCCTCTTTACATAGCTGGCAGAATCAATGACAAGCCCACTAATGGGATGTTGATTGATCTCGTCTGTGGAGATAATGTGATCCCAGAAGAATTCTTATATGTGCATGAACTATATCAAGATACATATGAGAAAAAAAAAGCATGGATCAAGACGCATAATGGATTTGCTTGCCCTATGATAGGCTCGATAGATCTCCCTTTAAAAGTGGGACCGAAATCATTAACTGTCTCATTTTCCATCATTCCGCAATCAAACCATTTTTGTGTGAAGCTAGGCTATCCATGGCTTTGCTCCATGAATGACATCCCTTCGCTTGTGCATAAATGTCTAAAGTTTCCATTTGGAAATGATATCTACACTATGCATCATAGTGGATTTAATCATGCCTCAACAAAAGGGAATTTTTTACTAGATTATTTTGGCTTGAGCCTATGGAACCTATCAAGCCTCGTGAAGATTTCTTTTTCAAGTAATATCAAAAATTCAAGGCAAAGAAAGTAGCAGAATTATCCCTTCACAATATGCCTCAACCTATGATTGAACCAACTATCCTTGATGAAACAATGATTGAGCCAAAATCACTTCTGAACATACAAGAACAACCTATAAAAAAACCTCCTACAATTTCCTACAAGAGACCACGAGATAACACAATCAATCCCGTTGTCCCTCCTAGAGTCAAACAAGTTTACAAATTCAAAGAGAAAGTAATTGAGAAACCTCCTGTTGTTTATTCTATTCCTCCCAAGGAAGAGAAGGAACCTATGATTGACAAAACCACTCTTACACAAAAACAAATTGACAATAGACTAAAAATAAATCGAAGTGCCAGAGAGCGTAGACGTAAATGTCATGCTATTGCTCATAGATTACAAACTCAAGAAAACAACAACAACAAAGAAAATAAAAATCCAAACCTACCTGAAGAAATGCATGATGAATCTCAACCCTCACCGCAACATAAACAAGAACATTGCCTGGACATTGTTATTCAACCTCTTGTTGTGATTAATTTAGACAATGACATTGATATTGCAAAAGTTGATGAACAAGTGCATGATAAGTTGAATACATTGTTTTCTTCTTCTATTAGCTTAGATGAAAAATCTCCTACAAAGAGTGTTGAACTTGGTGCATATCCTAGTTCAGCACTTGATGTTGTCCCTTTGGCTAGTTTCCCACCTTCCATTTATACCAACTGAGATTGGGAGGTGAACAACCCGCTTTAGGTTCACTCACCTGTGCCTTACTAGTATTTTACTTTTTTATGTTACTTTATGTGATTACATGTGTGTAATGTGATCCCCTGTGGCATTTCGTTTGATGTATCCTTCACACTTTGCGCATTCTTCTATATGTACCTTCATTCTCCTATATGTTGTAAACATTTTATCATTTTGCTTTTGTCTTGTGTTTTCCTTTTGGGGATGATGCAAGGCATCGAGACATTCATGTCTCTTCCATGTTGACCCAAGAGATTTTTCTCTTACATTTTCCATTTGTCTTGTGTTTTCCTTTTGGGGATGACACAAGGCGTCAAGACATTTAGGTCTCTTCCATGTTGACCCGAAAGGATTCTTCTTTGTTTTTGCTCTCTTTGTGGCATTCTTCTAGTTCTATTAGTATTTGGAGAATGATGACAATTCCATACTCTATGAAAACATTGTAGCAAAGAAATATTGACCCAAAATCCATAGATCCTTTATGTATTTGTGGGGGCAACCCTTCCTATTTCATGACACAACTTATTTTGGAAACATATGACTTGGCATAGGCTTTTCCGAGGAAATCTCTCATGTCTTAGGTTAAAACATTGGGTACTTTAAAGAAATTACTTACAATGATGGTGTAGCATCTGCTTTAAAGTGGGGGCATACATCGATGACATCTGATTTTTCTCTTTTTCTTGTGATGTGTCCTCTTCTTGGTGGTGTCATTGGGTTTGATGATGTCCAAGAGTGTACGATCTACTATCATGGCATGATGCGAACGAGGCATCACATGAGCGGCAATCTGAAACTTTTGACTTGTCCTCTCTTGGAGACATTAGGTACAATGCTCCCTAAGAAGAAGACCTTTACATGAACAAAGCAAAATCCCCTTTAACAAAATTTTACATAACAAAAGCATTACATTGTGGTGCCTTATCAAGTTTTCAAGAGGATAACTTTGGTACAGTATGAGAGGATAATATGATTATCTCATTTGCCACTTCATTGGGACAACTCACCTAGTGGATAGACTGAGGTTCCACTACCCTAGAGTGAGTAGTGTATGTTATCGACAAAAATCCCCATTCCACATCACATTGGAATGGTTGTGCTTGATCCTTTGTTTTTCTTTTTCTTGACCTTTGACAAGGTATGACTATGTATCTTTGTTATTGTTGCATACTTAAGTGTCTTGGATGTCTACTTTAGTGTGAGTTTGACATGGGGTCATCCTCTCACTAAAGTGGGGGAAAAATGTAGTAACGAAAAAAGTAGCCTTTTTCCCTTACTTGGTTTGGAATAATTAACATTAAAACTCAATTAATGGTGTCTTGGAGTAGTGTTGTAATGTATTGTACACATTCACATCATTCTAGGCCCTCTATTTAATTAAAATATGCCTTAATTGGTCTTTTGCAAAGGTGTTGTGAAGTGTTGTAACACACTTTCACACTTTTCTAGGATTTATTTACTCAATTAAGCTTTGGGACCCTTCTTAATAAAATGTATTTAAATTTGTACCTTATTTAGGTGTTGTAAAGTGTTGTAAAGCACTTTCAAATTTATCTAGGGTGGTCTTAATTAATTTTGGGTAATTGGAGTTAATTAACTCCCTTTAATTCAAATTTAAACCTTATTTATGACCCCTCCTAAAGATCTATCATGACACCCATGATTTAAATAATATAACATTTAATTGGGAAAAAATTGTCAGGGTTAGAAAAGGCAGATATCTAACAATTAAATGCAGATTTAATTAAAATTGAGAAACTAAAACACACATAGAATAAATTATAACACAGAATTTAACGTGGTTCACCCAATCTAGGCTACATCCACCACATCGCAGTCATCCAATGATTTGATTATCCAGTGAAAAAACCTATTACAATCTTGTGAATAATCACGTTTTCCATCATATTGTAACACCCATCCGAACCCATTTTTAACAAGCTTAGAAGCTTCCAGATTTTGGGTTCTACAAAATCAGATTTTTCTTTTTTCGTTGATTTTTTCCTTTTTCGGTGATGACGCGAAAAAGTAGGAGGAAATTTTTTCTTGGGGGCTACCGCCCACAAACCCCCGCCCGAGGCCCGACCTGGCCCCAAACCTCGGCAAGGATACATGCCGGGGTGTACAGTATAGCATGATCAGTCGCCACATATCAACAATCTCCCACTTGGAGACTGATCCTAAACGACACTACTGCACTTACAAGCTCCCACTGGAAATAAGTACCTTGGACCCTGCTACTCTGTTATACTTGAATTCAACCTTGAAGGCCAACCGAAGTTGAAGAGGAGCTCAGCTTCTCCCTTGTCACCGCCTTTGTAAACATATCCGCTGGATTGATATTTGTATGTATCTTGTTCAACTTGACCTGTCCATCCTCCAACACCGACCGAATGAAATGATATCTCAACTATATGTGTTTTGTTTTAGAATGCAAGGCATAATTCTTTGCAAGATGTATAGCACTTTGGCTGTCTGTAAACAAGTAATTTCCAACCAGTTGTTTTCCCAACTCGTCCATGAAAAGTTGTAGCCATATCATCTCCTTTGTCGCCTCTATTGCAGCAACATACTCTACCTTTGTGGTGGATAAAGCAACCACCTTTTGCACATCGAGAAATCTAACTCACTGTTGTCCCACCAACTATAAATACATAACCTGTGGTACTCCACCTGGTATCTATATCCCCTACCAAATCTAAGTCAACATAGCCTTTTAAATCAGTATTAGAGCCCCTAAAACATAAACATTTATTGGATGTACCTCTCAAGTACCTGAGAATCCATTTTACCGCATTCCAATGCTCAACTCCGAGATGACTCAAATACATGCTAACAACTCCTACGACATGTGCAATATCTGGTCTTGTGCATACCATGGCGTACATTAAATTTCCTACAGCTGAAGCATATGGTACCTTGGACATTTTTTCTTCCTCCTCTTGTGTCTTTGGACACATATCCTTAGTCAATTTAACATGACTAGGCAAAGGTGTGCTGACAACTTTTGCATTCTCCATATGAAATCTCTGCAACACCTTTTCAAAATAATTAGCCTGAGATAAAAACAATTTGTTGTTTCTCCTATCTCTACAAATTTTCATACCAAGGATTTGTTTTGCTGCCCCTAAATCCTTCATAGCAAAAGATTTTTCTAACTGTTGTTTTAGCTCACTTATGTGATCCATGTTAGACCCAGCTACAAGCATGTCATCAACATATAAACATAAAATAATGTAGCTATCATTATACAACCTCTTAAAATAAACACAATGGTCAGAATTACACCTGTTGTAGCCTTGCTCAGCCATAAAACTATCAAATCTCAAGTACCATTATTGAGGTGCTTGCTTCAAGCCATATAAACTTTTCTTCAATCTGCACACTAGTTTCTCCTTACCTTTGGCCTCAAATCCTTGTGGCTGGTCCATATATATTTCCTCTTCCAAATCACCTTGGAGAAAGGTTGTTTTAACATCAAGCTGTTCTAAATGCAAATCTTCAGCAGCCACAATACTTAAAACAATACGAATAGAAGTCATTTTAACAACTAGAGAAAAAATCTCATCAAAATCAATACCCTTTTTCTATGAAAATCCCTTTACATCTAATCTGGCTTTAAATCTCTTCTTACCTCCATCCTCCTCTTCCAACCTATAAACCCATTTGTTTGGTAAAACCTTTTTATCTGCAGGCAACTTGCATAATTCCCAAGTCTGATTTTTCAGCAAGGAGTCCATTTCTTCTTCCATTCCATGCTCCTACTGAACCTTGGTATCCACCTGCATAGCTTCATCATAATATTCTGGTTCACCAGCATCAGTTAACAAAATAGTATACAAAGAGGGATAGAATCTTTCTGGAGGTCTACTTATCCTTAAAGATCATCTAATATTCACAGGAGTTTGTGGTATTTGTTGTTGTTGTTGTTTCCCAGCATGAGCAACCACTGAAACATCATTGTTTGGAATATCATCGAACACTGAATAATCATTTTCTTTCTTCTCATGTTGCAGCAACAAATCTTTGTACAAAACTTTCTCATTGAATATGACATCCCTACTTCTCACAATTTTTTGATTTTCAAAATCCCAAAGCCTATAACCAAATTCATCAATGCCATATCCAACAAATATATATTTCTTTGATTTTGCATCAAGCTTCGTTCTATTTTCACAATCTACATGTGCAAATGCTTCACAACCGAAGGTTTTGAGAAAATAATAACTCACCTTCTTACCTTTCCATGCTTCCTTTGGAATACCACAACCCAAAGGATTAGAGGGACCTCTATTAATTAAATAAACAACAGTGTTTACAATGTTTGCCCACATTTTTAAAGGCAATCCAACATGCAATCTCATAGTTCGTGCATGCTCCATTATTGTTCTATTCATGCGCTCAGCCACTCCATTTTCCTGTGGAGTCCTTGGAACCATTTTCTACCTACAAATACCATTAGAGGAACAATAATCTTCAAACTCTTTGCTGTAATACTCACCACCATTATCAGATTTTAGACATTTTAGCTTTTTTACCTATCTCATTCTCAACCAAGCTTCTCCATTTTTTAAAAGTTTCAAATACATTAGACTTCTGCCTAAGGAAATAAATCCATACCTTCCTAGTTGCATCATCAATGAATGTAACATAATACTGAGAGCCACCGAGAGAAGATACCTGAGTTGGTCCCCATACATCCATATGCACAAGCTCCAATTTCTCATCTTTCTTTTGCTTCCCATATTTGAGAAAACTTACTCTATTTTGTTTTCCATACACACAACTTTCATGGAAATCCATATTAACACATTTTAGACCTGGTAAAACATTATTTGAATGAAGTACTTTCATACTTTTTGCACTCATATGCCCAAGTCTATTATTCCGCAGTGTTGATTCAGAGTCCACAACAACTGTATGATCTTCTACCTGCTGAACTATAGCAACTGTTCCTAAACATTGACCTTTTTTTGTAACAATTAAAGTGGAAGGAACAATATGACCTATACAAAGATATAAGGTGCCTACTTCCACACCTTTTGCTATCACTAAGGCACCCTTTGCTATCACTAAGGCACCCTTTGTGACCTTCCAATTTTTATCACTAAATGTAACGACACAACGGTAATGTCCCCATTTTTAGCACTACACTTTTCAGTGATTGATGGCCTATACCAGGGGTGTTGTCGGCTAGTCAGTGGCGAAATTAGGGTTTCCGACTATTTGGTGGGTTCTTTTGAAGATTCAGGGGTTTGCATGTTGGATTTTGGTTGTTTGGATTTAGGATTCCTTCTGGGTTTTCAGAGAGCTTCGCAGAGGTATGACATGCAATGACATCGGGCAACCTTTTCGAATTTACTATTTTTAGCAAGTTATGATGGCTACATCCTGGAGTTTGGGATTTTGGATTGCAGATTCTTTTTGGGTTTTCAGAAAGCTTCACAATGGTGTCACATGCACTTTGATCCGAGCAACTTTCCGAATTTACTATTTTTAGTAAATTCTATTTCTGGCAGTGGTCCTGTTGGCTTCAGTTCAGTTGGCTTCCCTCTGCAGTCAATTCAGTTGGTATGGTTGTTTGGGCCTTTTGATGCATTTTCTGGAGAGATAAGTATTTTAATTAAAATAATGTTATATTATAATGTTATAACCCCTTGGCCTAGCTTCATGACTTTAAGTTGTTCTGAAAAGGGGGACCTCATGGGTGGACACATCATCAAGGAAAGTTTTAATATTTCTAAGGTCAAATATTGCTCTTGGAGGTGGGACGCCAACTTTTGGAGAGAAGTTAATTTTAAATTAAAGAAAAATTGCCTTTATGAAAAAGGACGCCACCTTGAAGCTTGGTCAATGGTCAAGTCAAACCCTAAAAGCATCTTGAGGAATGGGTGACCTTCTGGAAGCTTCTGGAGGTGTCTTCTCAAAGTTATAAAAAGGAGCCTTGGGTCTTCATTTTAGCATCTTATGACTTCAATATTGTTATGCTGCCGAAATGGTAACAGGATTGCTTCGAGGAATGAATGCCTCCTAGCTTGGCTCTTCTTCTTGCTTGAAAGATAGCAACTAGTTGATAGATAGTTTGTAATAGGTTTGTCTTACATTTCAATTAAGTATCTTGCATTTTTGGAGTTCTAGTTTTGCTTTTCAGTCTCATTTTGAAGTTGTTGAATATCATAGCTGATTGTAAGAATTGCTCATATCTCATGAAATAAAAATATTATTGTTCTGGGCATTGCTTAAATCCTTTTCTCTATGTGGGGCAACCATTCTTGCAAAGTTGTAGATTTTTTAATGCAAATTTGGATTTTTAAAATCAAAATCACCCTTCTCCTTGGTCGTACCATTCTGGGTTGTCTTGGGAAGCGTGCACAAAAATATTATTGCATTTTGTTAGTCATTTCTTAGTGTAGGTTTCATTTTCGTCTTCCTAGCTTTCGTTTGCATCAAGTCTCATGTCATTCTGACAAGTATTAAGTGATTTGTGAGTATTTTGGTGGGTTCTAGGGTTGTTGATTGCTTCATTTCAGTTGTTGGTTTGTTATATCAGTCAGATAAATGTAGATTTGTGAGGAGTTCGAGTCCAGAGAGGTTTGATAAGCATTGAGGAAGTCTTATAAATTGTTGCAGCATTGAAGAACTTGGATTACTAGGCTCTAGCGAGCATTCTAACATATTGTAAGTTGATTAGTAGTACTATCAACAATTCTCCTCTCTATCTTTCTCTTACTTTATTGTACTGCCCGCTGAAAAGTGGAAGAGGCTGGCTTGCTGCCTATTTACATTCTGAGTTGCATTGTAATTCCTTAGTATCTTCGCCATATGGTAGCTCCATTTCCACCTTGGGTTGGAAAGCACATTCTTGGCATCGAGTTTACTTTCAGTATTGTAATTCCTTTCCAGTTGTACTGACGATCCTCTTGCCATATGACAACATCTTTCTCATCTTGAGATTTAGTGCGCATTCTTGGCAAAGAGTTACTTGCAAACTGTTGGTTTTGGTTTGGACTAACCCTAACGGGTGTCTCTTGCATTTGTGTGTTCGTTCAAAACTAAAAAAAATTAGTCCAGTTCTTTACAGTAGTATCAGAGCCATGCATCCTGCCATCCTGTGCCCATCAAGGTTTAGTTGACAATTGAATGACAAAGAATCAGTTTCTACACCAGAGGTCAAGATAGAGTTCAGTTCAGTTTTCAGAAGCTCTGAAGATGTTGCGTTTTTTGAGGTCCAGGAACCGGGAGGAGTCAGATCTGACTATGGCATTTGAGGAAGGAAAGGTTAGTTTGGCCACAAGAGATTTCATTAAGTATGCCAAATAGTATAAAAGACAATGTGAACATGAGGCTGCCACACTCCATGAGCAATATCAAAACATGCTAGATGATAATAGGAACAATGTTTCATTTGATTCCTATTTGAATTGTGTGGCATTACTGAAGCCCGAAAAGTCAGAGATGGTGGACCACATTAGGAAAATGATAAAAAGGGAAGCAGAACAAGCTTTGGTTGAAGGATAAAAGAAGGAAGAAGATGAAGTGCCTATTTATGATTTGCAGCCCACAAATAAGAAAGTTGAAAAAAATTTGACAGTTGATGAGGGTATGAGAGAACTCCATAATATTTCCCTTGACTTGCATGTAAAAGGAAATGATGAAGATCAGCTCGGTGAAAAGAACATAACATCAGTCTTGAGTCCTAATAAGGATTCAACCTATGAAGGTCTTGAAGCTAAGAGCTTCACAGAATATTTTAATAGTACTATTGTATGGGATGAGTATGTTGAAGAAGAGAAAGTAGAAGGAAATATTGATGGTGTCTTTGAATCAGCCTATGACCATTGTCGAAGTGATAATGTTGGTAATGATTCCAACATGATTGTACCACCTTGTGTTGAAGAATTGGTGATGGATAGTTTCCCTCTTGTTGCTGTCCAAACTCCTCAAGAGTTTTCACAAGAAGAAATTATGACAAGTGATCAAGGAGACCCTTTTGGTATGCATATGATTACTAAAGATGAGATCAGAAATATACCTATAGATGGTGGTTACATTGAAGGAAAAAGGGACGAAGTTTTCAAAGCAGCTAACATTGAAGATTCTCTGCTTCACTATGACGTTGGTGATAAGGGTGAACGTGGGTTCGATCATCAAACTAAGCCCTTGGAGAGAAGGACTTATGAAAAGATCAATTCAATTGAGTTACAAGGTGACCTATTCAAAGACTCAACACTCCAAGAGGAGCATGAAGAGTACTTTCCTTTTGATCAAAACAATCAGCCTTTTACCGCTTGGGATCCCAGTTGGTTGGCACCAAGGTATGATAAAGTACCTTTGTGGGATGAATTCTCCTTTGATCCAGATGAAGATCAAAAATCAGATTGCATTGCAAACTATGAGGTGGCCATTGAAGAGGAAGTTGTCTTCGAAGAAGAAGAGTGTTCATTGAAGCTCCATAATGATCTCTTTGAAGTGGTTGCAGCCACTAAAGAAGAAAATGTTTCTACGGAAACTTTTTGAACAGTAGATGATTATGATCCATTGAGCAAGTTGGATGCTGCTATAATGTTTGATCAAGGAGATAGTGATGAAGAAGAAGAGCTAGAAGACCATATGGCTCTTGAAGAGGAAAGAGTTAAAGAGGTTTACAAAAACAAGTTTGATTTTTCCATTCAAGAAGCTGATTGCAAACATAGAGTCGAAGAAATCATGGAGAATGATCATCTCCATGGCATTGAGCATTATTTGCATGTTGGTGGTAAAGTACAAGGATGTTGGAGCAGCATTGAGGGCAGCAAAGACAAGGGGCAAGGTTCTTATTTTCAGTTGCAGTCTATCAGCAGTTCGCCATCTTCGCATTCTTATGAGTGGGAAGGTCAATTCAAGGTGTTCATTGACAAGGAAGTGCAAGCTCTATCCCTATTTGATCGCACTCACATTTTGATTGAAGAGCTCTACTGGAAGGCTTAAATTGAAGAGAGACAAAGAGGAGTGAAAGATGAAGTTGCTCTTCCCAATTTGCAACTTATCAGAGGTTCTTTGGAGACCTTGAAGTCCAAGTACATGCACTTGATTGAAGATCGATATCATGACATTGAAGTTGCAAAGAAGAACATTTGTGCTTTACAAGAAAAGGAGAGTATGATTGATGAGCTCTCTTTGGGGCTCGAATCAACGAAGGACATGTTGAAAGAAACTCAGTTGGCTCTTATAGAGGTTGAAGACCAGTTTGCTGACTTCAAACTTTTCAAGGAGCAAGAAGGTGCATAAAGAGCTGAAGAAATCAAGCAAGTGATTGGAGAGCTTGTTAACCTTCAAGAGGAGTTTGATCTTGAAAGTGTCTCAAGAAAATTAGAAGTTGCATGTGTAGATTTGGAGCAGCAAGATGAAAGGAATGAATTTCAAGTTTTTAACAATCCTTTCATTGAAGTAGGAGTAGAAGCAATTTTTGTCAATCCTCTCTTTGATATGAGAAATGAGTCATGTGGTGAAGCGACCAAGCATGAGGAAGAGTATAAACCCTAGTCAATGGATGCTTTGATATCATTACACGAGGAGTTGCCACATTTGGTGATTAGTAATCTTCCAAGGCCTTTTAATAATGAATGCACAAGTGGGTTTGAGGATGGAATCTCTACATGGGAAGTGTTGGTTTGAGGAGATTTCAACATCTTCGACACCAAGGTGTTAACAAAGCAAGACTTGGTAGCTACTGGTAACTTCATTACAGCAGCAAGGAGCAAAGGTTTCAATCTTGTTACTCATGAAGTAGGGAAGAAATATGGACCAGAACTTGGTGTTTGTATGCTTTTCAATCCATCCCTTTGGATGAATGATGCTTTGGCACTTATTAGTCCATTGTTGGAGTTGGATTTGAGTTCATCTAATATTTCATGCTCCAACGTTGTTGGAACTTTCATGGATAGGCTTCAAGGATTCACTAGGTGGGGCATCAATTTCAAGAGAATGCACTTGATTCTCACTAGCACTTGGGAATGCATTGAGGTTTCTTTTCCATGTGTTGAAAATCACTTTCAGTCAGGTATCCATGCTTGGGATTCTCAACATGGGTGGATGGAGTTTATGGCTTATGGAAAGAAGGATTTTTGGTGGGTCAGTGATCAAATTTTCAGACCTTTGGGTGTTGTCCTTTCCTTTACCAACCACTTGATGGCTCTAATTGTTCATCAACAAGTGGATTGGAGAGAAATTTTGAGTTTGGATTGGAGAGAGGAACGGTTGGTGGTTTTTGAGAGTGATCCTCGGCTAAGACAAGGGTAGCTTTTGAGACACGAGCTTGCTGGTTGGAGGCAGACCAGCCACCTTACTTGTGGAGTTACTCTCATTTGGGAGAGTTTTTCCATCACTACTTGTCAAAGAGTACTAAAATCATATTGCACTTCGCTGACTTCAGCCTTGAACAACAGAGATTATTTGTTCCTTCACACCTATCCTATTCTCGGAGTTCACCTTATGGAGGTTTGTGGAGCAAATTTTGATAGTTTCTTTACTATACTGGTTCGGGACAGTGAACTTCCACATGCTTTGGCTTTTCATTTTGAGACTCTTGGAGTTAGAACTGTAAGAGTGATTAGAAGTCTTTATGGTGGTGTCAATATAATTCAGTTGGTGCATAGCAACTCCATGAGGAGACATGAGTATGAGTTTGTTGAGCTCTTGCAAAGGATTGCTTTCCTCTTTGCAAGAAGATTTGAAGATGTCACATTTGCTATTAGGGCTTCGTTTGTTACCATGTGGAGGTATGCTGAGGAGATTGATTTTGAGTTGAGTAGCCTATCTTTCTTCTTGCCTAGAATTGTGGTTGATAGTGGTATGGTTGATACTGTTGACTCTGGGCATCTTGGACATGAGACGTTGCATGATATTGATCTCAGTCCTTTAAGATCTTTCAGTTTGAGTATCATGGATGGTAACTCTTTGGAGTTACAAAGAAGGTTAGTGCAACATTGGCATGATGTTTTCACTGATGTGATCAGAGTGGTGCAACATCGGCTTGGTGGGTCCTTCCTGAGACGGACTTGGGAACCTGGGATCATACTTGTTTGGGTATGGATCAGTCTTGATTTTTCTGGAGTTGTGGTGGTATTTCTTGAGGACAAGCAATTTTGGGAAGGGCGGACTGTAATGTCCCCATTTTTAGCACTACACTTTTCAATGATTGATGGCCTATCCCAGGGGTGCTGTCAGCTAGTCAGTGGCAGAATTAGGGTTTCCGGCTGTTTGGTGGGTTCTTTTGAAGATTCAGGGGTTTGCATGTTGGAGTTTGGCTGTTTGGATTTAGGATTCCTTCTGGGTTTTCAGAGAGCTTCGCAGAGGTATGACATGCAACGACGTCAGGCAACCTTTCTAAATTTACTATTTTTAGCAAGTTATGACGGCTACATCCTGGAGTTTGGGATTTTGGATTGCGGATTCTTTCTGGGTTTTCAGAAAGCTTTGCAATGGTGTCACATGCACTTTGATCCGAGCAACTTTCCGAATTTACTATTTTTAGTAAATTCTATTTCTGGCAATGGTCCTGTTGGCTTCAGTTCAGTTGGCTTCCCTCTGCAGTCAATTCAGTTGGTATGGTTGTTTGGGCCTTTTGATGCATTTTCTGGAGAGATAAGTATTTTAACTAAAATAATGTTATATTATAATGTTATAACCCCTTGGCCTAGCTTCATGACTTTAAGTTGTTCTGAAAAGGGGGACCTCATGGGTGGACGCATCATCAAGGAAAGTTTTAATATTTCTAAGGTCAAATATTGCTCTTGGAGGTGGGACACCAACTTTTGGAGAGAAGTTAATTTTAAATTAAAGAAAAATTTCCTTTATGAAAAAGGATGCCACCTTGAAGCTTGGTCAATGGTCAAGTCAAACCCTAAAAGCATCTTGAGGAATGGGCATACCTTCTGGAAGCTTCTAGAGGTGTCTTCTCAAAGTTATAAAAAGGAGCCTTGGGTCTTCATTTTAGCATCTTATGACTTCAATATTGTTATGCCACCGAAATGGTAATAGGATTGCTTCGAGGAATGAATGCCTCCTAGCTTGGCTCTTCTTCTTGCTTGAAAGATAGCAACTA
This sequence comes from Sequoia sempervirens, assembly GCA_007258455.2. Taxonomy (NCBI): domain Eukaryota; kingdom Viridiplantae; phylum Streptophyta; class Pinopsida; order Cupressales; family Cupressaceae; genus Sequoia; species Sequoia sempervirens. The sequence continues at coordinate 200,470 of VDFB02082573.1, forward strand.
GTTGAGAGATAGTTTGTAATAGGTTTGTCTTGCATTTTAGTTGAGTATCTTGCATTTTTGGAGTTCTAGTTTTGCTTTTCAGTCTCATTTTGAAGTTGCTGAATATCATAGTTGATTGTAAGAATTGCTCATATCTCATGAAATAAAAATATTATTGTTCTGGGCAATGCTTAAATCCTTTTCTGTATGTGGGGCGACCATTCTTGCAAATTTGTAGATTTTTTAATGCAGATTTGGATTTTAAAAGCAAAATCGCCCTTCTCCTTGGCCGTACCATTCTGGGCTGTCTTGGGAAGTGTGCACAAAAATATTATTGCATTTTTCAGTCATTTCTCAGTCTAGGTTTCATTGTCGTCTTCCTAGCTTTCGTTTGCATCAAGTCTCATGTCATTCCGGCAAGTATTGAGTGAGTTGTGAGTATTTTGGTGGGTTCTAGGGTTGCTGATTACTTCATTTCAGTTGTTGGTCTGTTATATCAGTCATAGATAAATGCAGATTTGTGAGAAGTTCGAGTCCAAAGAGGTTTGATAAGCATTGAGGAAGTCTTATAAATTGTTGCAGCATTGAAGAACTTGGATTACTAGGCTCTGGTGAGCATTCTAAAATATTGTAAGCTGATTAGTAGTACTATCAACAATTCTCCTCTCTATCTTTCTCTTACTTTATTGTACTGCCCGCTAAAAAGTGGAAGAGGCTGGCTTGCCGCCTATTTACATTCTGAGTTGCATTGTAATTCCTTAGTATCTTCGCCATATGGTAGCTCCATTTCCATCTTGGGTTGGAAAGCACATTCTTGGCGTCGATTTTACTTTTAGTATTGTAATTCCTTTCCAGTTGTACTGACGATCCTCTTGCCATATGACAACATCTTTCTCATCTTGAGATTGAGTGTGCATTCTTGGCAAAGAGTTACTTTCAAACTGCTGGTTTTGGTTTGGAATAAACCTAATGGGTGTCTCTTGCATTTGTGTGTTTGTTCAAAACTGAAAAAAATTAGTCTAGTTCTTTACAACAACCTTCATCATCTAGTTGCCCTGCTGAAATTAAATTTCTGCTTAACTTTGGAACATGCCTTACCTCATGTAGTAGCCAATGATTCACATTCTGCAACTTAATCTTGATTCTTCCCTTTCCAACAATCTGACAGGGTTCGTTATCTCCTAAATAAACCAGCCCAAAATCCCCTTGGACATAATCAAGAAAATAACTTCTATGGGGGGTAGCATGAAATGAAGCCCCTGAATCTAACACCCAAGAATCATCAGCATTATCAAGGGAAAGAATCAAAGCATCCTCATCATATTTATTACTTACCACATTTTCCTCTTTACTTCCTTCCTTTTTGTCTCCTTTATTTTTCTGAGACCAACAATCTTTCTTTAAATGACTCGGCTTACCACAGTACCAACAATCCCTCTTGTCTCTAGATTGGGACATTTTGTCCTTTGATTTTCCTCGTGACTTCCCATGATTTCCATAATTGTTTCCTCTCTCCTTTGTTCTGCCCCTACTTTCTACATTCAAAACACTGCCTGATGTGGATGTTCCACCTGAGCTTTTCCTACGAATTTCCTCGCTCAAAATAACACCAACAACATCATCAAATTTCAATGTATTTGAACCAAAAATAGAATTGCTAACACCACTACCAAGTTATTCCAGCTTTCAGGAAAAGAACACAGAATCAAAAGAGCCCTAACTTCTTCATCAAAGTTTACTTTTACAGAAGTTAATTGACTGGTGACCATATTAAACTCATTTAAATGATCAGTAACTGACCCACCTTCTACCATTTTCATATTAAATAAAAACTTCATAAGAAATACCTTATTCGAAGTGGAAGGCTTTTCATATAACTTCGCCAGGGTTTCCATCAACTCTTGAGTTGTCTTTGTTGATGTAATATTGAATGCCACCAATTGTGCCAGGCATAAACAAATACTACCAAGAGCCTTTCTATCCAAAATCTCCCAGTCCTCATCAGACATTGTTGCGGGTTTCTTGGTTTTCCCTTCCAATGGCCACCATAAATCCTTCTGATAGAGGTATTCCTCCATCTGCATCTTCCATAACTAATAGTTCTGCCCATTAAACTTCTCAACGTTCTTACCCTCGTCTGCCATTACTCCCACTCAACCGTGAGACCTTCCTACAGACAATAATCGAAACATAACCCGCTTTACCACTTGTTAGGGTTAGAAAAAGGAAGATATCTAACAATTAAATGCAGATTTAATTAAAACAGAGAAACTAAAACACACATAAAATAAATTATAACATAGAGAATTTAATGTGGTTCACCCAATTTGGGCTACATCCACCAAACCGCAGCCATCTAATGATTTTATTATCTAGTGATAAAACCTATTACAATCTTGTGAATAATCGTGTTTTTCATCATACTGTAACACCCATCCAAACACATTTTTAACAAGCTTAGAAGCTTCTAGATTTTGGGTTCTACAAAATCGAATTTTTCTTTTTTTGTTGATTTTTTCCTTTTTCGGTGATGACGCGAAAAAGTAGGAGGAAATTTTTTCTGGGGGGCTACCACCCTCGAACCCCTACCCAGGGCCTGGCCTGGCCCCGGACCTCGGCAAGGATAGATTTCAAGGTGTACAGTATAGCATGATTAGTTGCCACATACCAACAAAATTTAGGTCCTAGAAATTGGTGTCAGGACCCATTCGCCCTAGGTGGTGAATGGGTCCTCCCTTAATAGGACCCTCCTTTTTGAGTTGATTTGAAATAAGGTTTTAATGCTCTTTCCATCCCCTGGGATTAGGTCTTGGAAAATTGAGCCAATACCCTTAATGAGGACCCCCTTTTCAAATTTAATTCTAGTGGGAATTTAATAAAGTTTACTTCTAGATTTGGTGTCGCCCTTAATTGTTTGAATTTTGGGGTTAATCTCCCAATTTAGTATAAATAAGGTGTTAATTCACATTGTCTCTCCTAGCAAGTTTACTAACAAGATCTAGAAATTCATTCTAAGTCTCCAAGCATTCAAGTTTACAAGCATTCGAGCATTTTCAAGGAATTTCAAGGAAGATTTCAAGAGTCTATTGTAGCAATTCAAGATCATTTCATCATGACAAGGGTTTGATGCATTCATGTATGTTGTTGAGCTAAGAAAGTGGATGTAGCATTAAAGATCTACTTGCAAGCATTGTTCATATCATATTCAAGGATCAAGATCTACATTCTTCATGGCCACTACATGCTAGTTTGCAGATTTTTTTCACAAGACATCATCCAAGGTGATATTAATTGCATTATTGGATATTTCATGCTTCAGTTCCTTTATTTCATTGTTGGTTTAATTACCTACAAAGGGTTTGACTGAGGAAAACCCCCATTCACTAACAAATAACAAGTTTTTCTACCCTTGAATGTGTGATTGCATATTTATAGGTCGAAGATCAAGTGGAGCAAGTTTGGAGCAAAATTGTCAAAGTTGCAAAAGTTGTCATTCAAAGTGCAAAATCAAAGATTTGAAGCTATAGAATTACCTACAAACTTACAAAAGTTGATAACCGAGATTTTGAGAGTGTAAGCATCAAGGAACAAGACCCTGATCTCAGTTTCAGAAACCCTAATAGGGACCCATTCACCACTGAAGGCGAATGAGTCCTTTGTAGCCTAAAAACAACAAGTTTTTGACAAGGTACACAACTTTTTATGCTCTAAAAACTTCCCTATAATAGTTAGCTATCATTTCTAATTGTTATTTGCATATTTTTTCCCTCATAATTGAATGTTTCATAGTGAAAATTAGTGGCTCATCATCTTGATCTATTCACCTTGATGAACCCCATTTTTCTATGTTTCAACTGATATTTTCTTTGAACCCCCCAATTTGTCATGACTGTGAAGAATAACATTGAAGTATCCTCCAAGAATGTGAAAATCATTTGGATGTATGGATAAAAATTGATCTATCTCAATCCAAGTATGCTTCTTTCTTAAACATGTAGTTGGTCCATAAATATTTATCACAATAAACTGAAGATTCAAAGTGAGACTCCTTACCTTGCATCCTAGCTAATATTTATTTTTTGCAAGCTTCTCCACAAGAACAAATTGAGGTCACCAAAATTTAGCTTATCCTTTTTAGATTACCTCAGTTTGCAATATTTCAACCTCCCAAAATTTAAGCTTTAATTTTATTAGCTTTAATTCTTTGTTGGTCAATTTTATCTCCTGAATCATGTATATGTTTGCATTTGAAAGTTCCATCTGGTGCTTGACTGTAATGCTTGGGAGATAAGCAAAAGCATTTTAAATTGTTCAATCCGTTTCAAAAGTTTATTTTAAAAATTATGCCATTAATAAGAGTTATCAAATTAAACTCAATGTAAAAGATTTAAAACAAATTGCATTTCTTGTATATAAAATATAACATATGCATTTGATCATGATTATGCACATGGCCAAGTATATCAATGCATTTTCACATATATTCACCCATACTCAAAAGAGATCAATAAACCAATAAATATTCACATCTGTATGAGACCAATAACTTCAATAAATACATTTGTATCAATGTTACATCAAAAAACTTAATAACACATCTATTTCAATGTTGCAGTAACAAATGCCAAATACAATTACATTTACAATGGGCTTCACAAGCCATTCCAGTAGGATACTCAAGTACATAAATAGTAAAATAAAAAACTCTGATCCTCCAACCGTCGTGACACCATCGGTCTTCTTGCGAGCTGGGGCCAAGAGTGTGATTCAGGCGCCTTTTCCGCCCAACCACGAAGTACATGACTTCCCTGGGTTCCTTCCTAACTCGAAGAAATCCCCGGCCCTACATAAGGAGCCTAGCAACCTGACACAGTAAAACAGGAGGGAACTCTCAATGCATGCCTAGTGCCTATATGCATTTCTATCATGAGAAAACATATTTCTTGCAACAGGAGGTGGCAGAGACCAAAATACATATATTACTAGGCTTTTAAAACAAATCCATCTATTTCAATGGTACAAGTGCTTGGCCAAGCATAAATAAAAACAAGTGGTAGTTTCAGAAAAAGGTAAAACCACCGTCTCTGTGGATCCACCTTCGGCATCCTGTCCCAGAAGTTACCAAAATACAGTATAAAGTGCAGAAACAGAAAGCTATGCGTTTTCCTTATATGCTTCATGCATTTCATTGATTCTAAAAAGAATTTCCTTCATTTTTTTCCATATTCATAAAGAGTTTATCAAACTGTTTTCAGTCACATTTGCAGTGAAGATTATCTGTCTTTGGAGTTCAAAGAAAGTTTTCAATGCATTCTTGTGTTCAATCTCAGTTTGGTTGATCAAGATAAATATATTTAAAGTTTCAAAATTTGAATAAAATATGCTCTCTTTCTTAGCAAAATCACAAAGTCAACATGTTTTCCTCTATTTGATAAAAGATTTGTTTTCAGTTCATGCTACACTCTTGAGTGTTCTATGTTCCAAATCAGTTTTCATTTGTAAACAAGTCTGAGTATCATGTCATTTTCTTGTGTATTGTCACTGATAGAAATAATGTTTCCAATATAAAACATTGATCATTGATTTACATATTTAAACATATATACATGGATTTATTTGAATCTATGTGTATATTTATATATACATGTAAATATGCATCCTCTCATTCATGTTATAGACTCAGTTAGATTTGAAAGACAAAAATATCAAAACACCTACAAATTTCTGGTTAAACAATAAACTCAGTAGGATAATACATGCAGAAAACAAAGGTTTGCATATTGACTTCTATGTGTTTTACTGGAAGTTCTTGGGCAGTATGAATTTAATCTGAATATCAACAACTGAGAGAATGTTTACAAAAAATTTCCAAAAGAAAGACTTCAGATTTGCATTCTCAGCATCACAAATACTTCTGAGGTTTTCAATGTTACACAGAATTATATATATACCTATTTTTGAAGCATGCATGACTGAGTAAAATTTACTCATTTATATATTTATGTATATATATACATATATTTACACAGCTGTATATATATATATATAGATTGACATAGTTATTTTCTCCTCATGTTTTACTGCCGCATACACAGGAAAAAGCATTTTTTTCTTGTTCAAAATGAAAGATAAGCACCCCAAAGGGTGTTGGGAGGCCTTGCCTCTCCCATAGGGAGGGCGTGAGCTGTGAGGAGGCCGCGCCCCCTCCACAGGCCGCGGCTTGTGGAGGGCGCGGGACTCCCCACAGCGCCATCCCTTCCTTTGGGACAGGGTTGGGGTTAATCCCCTCCCCCACACAACAAAACTCAGCCATAACAATAAAAAAAGAAATGCCATAGCAGCGTACGGATTTGTCCAAGAAATTTTTCGAAATCAAACAGGATTACTTGTAATTCATATATAAATACATATGTGTACATATATATATATATATATAATTACTCTCTGGTTTTCTGTACAGAGATGTATCAAAGAAATGCCACAATCACAAACCCAGATTTCAAAAGAATAAATAGATTGCAAAAGAATAAACTCCATTTTGATAGGAAAGAATTGGGAATTTTTTCACAATGTAAACTAATTGAAAGAGAAAGTTTTCCCTAGGTTTTAAAACCCAAATTTGCAGACAAAATCACAATTTTTGCATACAAGCTCTCCTACTGTTGCCAAATATTGAAACCAGACTAATAGAAGGAACAAAAAAACCTAAATAAAAGCTTCCAGTTGAAAATGCCCAATTTTTCCTTGAGTCTCCTTCTCCTGAGCGGGTTCTTTTCCGAATAAGCTTCTATATTCTCATTTTCTGTCTTCTCTCCACCTTAAATCTTTATCCCGTCTACCGAGAGTCATGCAAACCCTTCCAAATTGACAGATGGAAAAATTTCTTGGCAGACATTTACATGCAAAAATAAAATAGATAGCCACTTGCCAAGAGTTTTGTTTGTTTTAAGAAGAATTTCCCGAACCCATTTTTCTCAGGAATATCTTTTTTTTCTATTTAATATTAGTTTCCTCTCTCCTAATCTTGGGCTTTGAAATTAAGACATATGAAAATAAAATATTTCAATTTTATTTCAATTTCATAAATAAATAAAATATAATAACAGATTTTCAATTATTTGCACAAAAAGTTGGATAGATAATTCAAAAATACTTACTCCATAAACACATATTCATTTGGTTTGTTAATTAAGATAGATCTAAAAATCATAAACCTTTTAAAACTACAATTAATAATTAATTTATATTTATGTTATTATTTTTATTATTTATTTATTCAAACCATTTATTACTTATTTTGTAAGTAACTCAAAAACAATCAAATTAAAACAGACATTGCCTAAATGCAACTATATGATTTTTAGGTGTTGTGTGTGTGACCGAGAGTTCTTCCTCTTTTACCCTATTGGGAAGCTAGCCTTCTTTCCTCAATCACACTCTTGGTCTTCGACCACCTGCAACTCAAGTGCACTCAGGCATGCAACAATGAAATTGTATTAGTAACCGATATAGAGATATAAATCAAAGCAATAATTAAATCAATACTTCTATTTTGTTCTATCTTGCATATTTTCAAAATAAAATGCATTCACAATTTTAAAAGTAAATATTTTTTTACATTTCCACACACCAAAGCATTGTATTATATCATATTACTCTAACACACACCATCATTCATATAATAAATCCACACAAAGCCATGGACAAAACAACATCAAAGTCTAAGACGTGACATTGACCAAACACTTTTTGTTAGGGGCATTTAAGCCCCTAACATTCCATGATGAGATCTTCATGGCTCTTTGAGAAGGGTCTTTCCCTTCCCAAATCTTAACATCCTACTAATTTTCATATTCCCTTCAACATCTCCATCTTGACTTAGTTTTTGTTTGTTTCTCTTCTTTTCTTTTCCCCTTCTCCATAATTAGGGATACTTTTGTTGACTCTTTTTGGCTAATCCTGAGCTTCTCTAGGGCGATTGGAGCAACTTTGTTTACTCCTTTCGATTCAATGTTCAAGGGGAGCAAAGACACATCCAAGACTCCAGTCTCCCCTTCCTCCAAACACTAAGTTTGTTTGTATATGTTGTCTTCCATGGAGTTTCCTAGAGCCATTTCTTTTTTAATTTCTTCAATATTTGTTTCAAACCTATTCTTATTTGTTATTCCAAAAAAATTACATGCTAACTCTAGATTAATGGCATTTTCATTACTGTTGTAATTATAAATATCCTTCACTATAGCATTAAGTACAATTACCTATGTCTCTATTGGTTCCTTTGCTTCACTATGTCCCCTTCTTTCTGAAAAAACACTAGCTTTCATGGGATTTGGTGTCTCCTAATTGCTTAACCCCTATTTTTCCTCTTCATCTATGATGGGCGTAATTTTGTTTCTATTTTCCATCAAGTTCCCTCTTTCTATACATCTTCCACATAAGATTGGGTGTGTGTCCAATTCTAGCTTTTTCTTCCATCTTCCCATCCCCATTATTATTTCAATATTTTCCCAAGTGGTCGAATTTGGATCCATTGTGACACATATTCTGACATACATTATGAAATATCCATTGAAAAATTCTCATTTTTTTTTATGAATGTCCCCAAGGCATTTCCAATCAATTTAAGAGAATCTTCATCCCAAAACTTTGAGGGAAGATTATAGAGTCTCACCCACATGAGGGTTTTGCCAATTTCATGTCTTATTGGATTGAAATTAGGAATCCAATCCATTGTATAAAGCCATAATCCATCCATCACTAATGGACCTTGGATAAGGATTTATCTTTTAAAATCTCTTGATTTGCACTCTATCAAGAAAAATCCTTTGGGTAATGATTTGGTTTTTACCCTTGTTCCCCATTTTTCTGGCCACCATTTTTGAATTTTTACCCTGGTTAGCCATTCTCTTGCCTATTTCACAAAGGAGGCACATTCTTTTAATTGATTTGTGGTAGACATCAATTCCTTTGAATTTAGAATAATCATTTGTCATTTATTGATTTCCTTTGTTGGATTGGAACACAATTAGCTCTTGTTGTGATATCCCCATTTTTTAGAGTCCATGCATTCCTGTATCTAAGGTTTCTTCCCCACCTTAAGTCAAGTTTATTTTTCCTTGGTAGTATTCCTCCCTCTTTCGATCCACTCCCCTTTTTTCACAAGTGTTGCACCTCTACATAATGTCCTCCACTAGCTTCCTTCTGGTTGTTTCTTTGCTTGTTCCCTATCCAATTTGAAGGAGCAAAAAGATTACGCTAGTCACAATATGTGAAAATTCGATTGCTAACCATATTTTTTCACATAAATTTTCTATACAGTAATATTTTTATTTAATATTAGTTTTAAAAAATAAATTTAATAATTAAAAATAAGTTCAAAATACTCTAATAAAACTTAATTCAAATAATAAGTATATAATATTTTTCATAATTTATAAAATTATATAAATACTTTTGAATTCAACTTTTAAACCACATAATACTCTTATAAACCATATGATCCAATAAATCCAAAACATAATTAAATCCAAAATACCTCACTCACCTACTCAAATAGATTTTAAATTACACATAATAAATACTCTTATAAATCATATGATCCCCCAAAAAAATCCAAAACACAATTAAATCCAAAATACCTCACTCACCCACTCAAATCCGTTTTAATAAAAAAATGTTAGACACTACCTAGGTCTCAATCCTCACTTTTTAACTCCTACACTTTTCGCTAGAAGCCAAAAAAAACACCCTCTCGCGGACCCCACTAAACCAAAATATTTTATAATAATTAAAAAAATAACTTCCTTAAGATGCTCAAATAACTATTGTATTGGATGGTGCACATGCACCCCAAGCTCTTTGGAATGAATCTCATCATTACATTATTGCATGGCCCACATCCACCTACTACTATTGTATCTTTCTAGATAGGGGAGAGGACCCGAGTTGAACACCCTAACTTCGCACTTCTCAAAATCCTACATGGAAATTTCAAAAAATTCCCAAATTTTTACAACAGCTTGCTTAGCAATGCCCCTGCTTATAACTAAGGTTTCAAGGTCACATCATCAAATATGATGCCACATCAGCATGCTTTTTGTCGAGGTTTCCAAAAAGGTCCCAAAAAAAAGTGAGACTGATACTTGTGCACTAAATCATATTTTATTGGTGCCCTGATGTGGCATCACATGATTTGTTGCTTTTTAGATCTAAGGAATACATATTATTCAGTTGTTGGTAGTTATCATCAACACTAACAACTTTAAAGTCACAACTATTGTTTCAATATTGTCAAAAATATTGGGCATTAAATCAACAAATGCTATAACAACTATTGGAACATGCTCAACTATTGGGTCCTTTCCCTTGGTTTTGAGGAAAGCCTTCAAGAAAAGTTTATAGGAGGTACACCATACACGTGTCCATGCACATATTCACATCAGGTTCACCACTTTACAACCAAAGCACATATTTATATTAGCTTCACTACCTTAAGGGTGGTTTTGTTGATTGTTTTGGGGTTGGTCACTTTATAGAAGATGAGAGATCCTTGTTTTGAAAAAAATTCGCAAGAGTATTATGAGCTTTAGCCAAGTCTACCTCGCTTTCAAGGAGAGTGCCTCTTTCTTAATACAACATGGAGCTTATATCTCGATGATGCATTTTTTGCCAAACAACCATATGTCAATGTTATGGATTGAAAGGTTGGTTTGTTCTTAAATTAATTTTAGAGTCACATTAGATACAATCTGAATCAATGTCTTCATGTTCATATTTTTTTTAATATGGGGACAATAGGATTTTGCCCTTGGACTCTTCCAAGTTTAGATAATATTTAAGGGCATTATAGTTACAATAGAGTCAATGAAGAGATAAGAGGGTGACAAAAAATGAGATGAAAAAAGTGGAAGGTGAAAGACTTATCAAAAGGATTTGTATTTCATGTTAGGATCACAAAATATGTATGCTTCATAATATTGGTCTCATTGATTAGATGATTATACAATTCACTATTGCTCACGTGGAACGAGTTGATCAAGTGGTGACAAGTGATGTGGACTATTTTCTTCACATAAAATGAACATGTGAATGATGAATACAATTTGTTGTTAGTTTTTATTTTCTTCATAGATGATGATGGTTCTTCTTTAATTTGTGGGAACCTTTAAATATGCAATTTCATGATTTAAGACATAAAAAAGGTCCAATAATTTGGATTTTCTTTAGATGAATGTTTTCTTGTTGGATATCCTTAAGGATGACAACTTGTTCTTGAAAAATAGCAACATGAGCAAGTAAGGTTTCCCTCAATTCTCTTAAGATTTCCTCTACTAAATTTGCTATCAATGTAGGACACATAAGCCTAAAATGCAAAATGCAACTTATAAAGTTGATATGGAAAATTTAAAGTGCTAAGTTTTGTTTTCTTAATTTTAATATTTCAACCAATTTTGATTCTTCAAGTTTGAAAGATCCATTTGAAGGGATCAAATGGTTTCGAGTTCAATATTTAATTAATGATATCACATTTCCACAATCTATATTGATTCTTGCTAGATGATTTTTGGATTCGATGAACTAGCAAGAATCATCTAGCAATCAAATCCATAAATCATCTAGCAAGAATCAATGTTTAATGTTTGAGCATAATGTGTTGATCACTTGTGAGAGTTGGAAATGATGCTTGAATGTGAACCTTTTTGGAATTTTGTTTGTTTTATATAATTTTGGTAATTTTATGTGAACTAAAGTAATTATTCTACTTAACTTTAATAATACTTGAATAGTCAATAAATTAAAATGAAGAGATTTCTCTTTTAATTCAAATGATCAATTAATGTGAGTATGTTGAATCTCAATTAAAATATTCTTTTTTGTAGATTTTAATGAATGCAACTAATTAAAAAATTGGATCTAAGATGAAAACCAAAGTTTTGATAAATTATATAAGCTAAAACAATGAACAATTATTTTTCTTTTCTTGAAAATAGTGATGCAAAATAAGAACAAAACTTTTTTATTTTTGCAAATAAGAATGAATAAATATTGCTATAACTTTCCTTTTTCCTTTCAAATTGATAATCTAAAACAACAATGAATCTTTTCCTTTTTAGAACAATTAAAAACAACTTCTAACAAACAATATAAAAGAGATGGTCAAGAGATATAATACTTTTGAATAAAAACAACTTCTAGCAAACAATAAAAAAAATGAAGGGGAGAAAATACTTTTGAATAAAAACAACTTCTACCAAGCAATAAAAAAAGATGAAAGCGAGAAAATACTTTTGAATTATATTCTCCTTTCAATTAATGAAGAAATTAATAAACAAAGAGGTGTTCTTTAAATCCTTTTGAATATGTATGCTTACCTAATTAAAACAAATAAACTGTTGGTGCAATTTGGAATAATCTTCTTTTTGATATGTTGAAAATGCAAGCTTTTAATTTGATTTCCTTTATAAACTTTGAAGCAAGGAAATCAAAATAGTGAATTCTAGTGGAAACTTCGCTAATCCAAAGCTACAATCTTGCGAAATAAATCTAACCTTATGTTAACAGTAAGATCTAGAAACTATTTCTACAACTATGCTTCTCTTTCAACAAACATTATGCAAACAATCTAACAAAACAAATCTAGACTACTCATAATAAACCTAGCTAGAATTCCAAAGCTTAAATTAGGCATATCCAAGGTCTAGTGTAATTTTGGTGGTTGGGAATGTCCTTAGGAACTGAACTAATTGGTATCCTTCTCCTCCTTCAACTTTTAGAAGCTCCTTCAATGGTGAAAAATGGGAATACTACAAGTGAACCTCAATGATATAGATGGTTGTGGAAGAGGATGAAAGTGGAAGCTTGGAAGCTTGTTGGTTGGTCTCAAATTCATATGAATGTTATAGTTATTTGTTTGATAAACAAATTTAGACCTCATAATTATTGAAAAAGAGGTAAACAAGAGACTTTGATTAGGTTTAAGTTTGGAGTCATAAACAAGAAGATTATAAATATGATTGATCTAGTCTAATAAGCATAATCTCAAGTTGAAATAGCAAAAATTTAAAAAACAAAATCTAACTCATGCAAAGACTCGCTTGCTAGAGACAAAAATAGTCTCTTACCCCTTTTAGTAGTAATTCATACACCAAGGTGCATTGATAAATTTAGTGGTGATTTTATAGTTTAATGTAGATAATAAATATTATTAATTAAAAAAAGGCTACAAATTTTTTGTAGTTGACTTAGGTTGATCATTAAGTGACACATGGGGGATTTCAAGAGGGGAGAGGTATTTTCACCATGGAGGAAGAAGTTGAAGTTGAAGATTTATTAAGTTCATGTCATGTATGGTCATGAATTAGATTAACATGTTATCAATTGTCATGCAAACCTATTAACTTTTAGGCACTTACAGTTACATCTATCACGGGGCTTGATTTCTATTAACGAAGTTAATAATCTTCACTCTATCAATAGCAATTTGTTCAAGATACTTTTCAACATCACTAGTTCTTAGATGTAGGAACAAACTTCAGTGAGCAAGTTTTGAAATTTTGGAAGATGAAATTTAGAATTTGATAGAAATATGGGCATGCAATCTAATCCCATGCCTCAAAAATTTTCAAATACTTCTCCATAGCTCTCGAACCACTAGACTGATTCCAAATCTCAATCTCCAAATTTTTATTATGCCTTACCTAATTCGAATGGTCAAAGTGGATATCATGTGTTAAAAACCCTATTGCTAATCCAATCATTTCAATTATCCTTACCTTAATCTACTTGAATATTTATTATTCCAATCTCAACTTGTCAAAGAATCTAAATTTTATCCTTAAAGTACTTTATGTAAAGAGTTAATAATACTTTTATTTAATATAAATTAAAAAAGTTTAAATCTAATAATAAAAAAAAAAGATCATTTAACACAAATGCTCTAATTGAACCTATTCAAATAGTAAGTGTGGTGTCTTTTACAATCTATAAAGTTACATAAGAACTTCTCAATTCAACTTTTAAATCACACATAATAAATGCTTTTATAAATCATATGATCCAAAAAAAAACACATAATAAAATACAAAATACCAAGAGAGTACAATTGTTGAGGATGATGACATGTGATAAAATTATCATCCACCAAGGCCTCGGTGACATTGATGAATGAAATTCCCTTGATGGATGGAACCCCCTCCCCATAGCTGTTTACCCCGAAGACAAATTCTGATTTACATATATATTTTACTCGTATTGTTATTAATCCGCTAAATAAAAATAAAGATAAATAAAAGACATCTATATATTCCCACTATTTTCTAAAAAAATAAAAAACTATATATATATATATATCACCCACTCAATTAGCCTTATAAAATAAAAACATTTACGCTTTTCGCTGGAAGCCAAAAAGATTCAACTTTCTCTTGTAATCCTATCGCGGGCCCCACCGAAGCAAAATATTTTATAATAATTAAAAAAACGGAATCCCCTAAAGATGCTCAAATAACTGCCGTACAGGACGGTGTACATGCACCCCAAGCTCTCTGGAATGAATCTCATCATTGCATTGTCGCAGGGGCCCACATAATATATCCCGCATCCACGTACTACTAATTATTGTACCATTAAGAAAGTCTTCATGAAAAGCTCGTGTGAGCTGCACCTTACACGTGTCCATGCCAGCTCATCTTTGCCCACATAACGTCAAAGAAACGAAGACTAGGAATGACACCCAGCGCCCAACATCCCTCGCATTCAGCATTTATGAAGAGTGCAATGCACAGCCTCCAAGAAAAAAAATTCTTTCAAACAGAATCATTCAAGATCTTCTTTCCATATAAACTGACGGCAGCTACCACGAGGCGATTAAACGGCTTCGGGATCCACCATCAAATTAATTTCCACTAAACTGTCGACAACAAATCCGCTCTTATATATTCCTGGCTCAGTCTCCTATTGGTCTTAGCGAGGAGCGTTCGCTCCAGGAGGAGTGGAGCGCTAAGCGAAGAGAAATTGTTGGAGCTGAATTTTGCTGGTGGTTGTTAGTTTTGTATTTGTCTTGGTAATGGCGAAGACGGCATGGGGAGCAGGCGCCTGGGCAGCTGACTCTGAGCGAGCTGAGGCGGAGAAAAGAGAGGCGAACCTGCAGAGTTTGGCGGCGGGCAGGGGCGGCGGCGGAGACAGCGCGGATAATTTTCCCAGCTTGGGTGAGGCGGCGGCTAAGACAGCGAAACAGAAAAAGAAGAAGGGCCAAACGCTGTCTTTTTCTGAATTTGCGGCGGGAGTTTATGTTGGCCCGGGTGGGCGGAGCCGCTCGGGTGGCGGGGCCGCCGGAGTGGCTTCGGGACTGACCACGGATGAGCGGATGTTGCTGCCCACGCGCCCCCGCGAGAGGAGTGCTGCTGATGAGGCAGAGGGTTATGGACCTGGGCGGCTCGGCGGTGGGTTCAAGGACTACGGGCGAAGCAGAGAGGTGGCTCTTCCGAATAGAAATAGCGCTGGTGGCGGGGGGCAGTGGAGTTCGACCAGGAGATCTTTTGATGAGAATAATGATAACGGTAAACCGCCCATGCGTAATGACGAGGTGGATATTCCCTCTCGGGCCGATGAGGTGGACAATTGGGCGGTTTCGAAGAAATTGACCCCGTCGGCCCTGTCGAGGCCTGATTATGTGGCGTCACGGGCAGATGGCTTTGACGATTGGGGCGCGTCCAAGAAGCCATCTAACCCTCCATCTAGGCGTATTTACGCTACCACAAGGGCAGATGAGGTGGACTGGGGTGCAGGGAAGAAAAGTTTCTCTGTACGGAATGCACCCCTTTACAGTGGAAGTAGATTTCAGCCTCCACCAGATGGGCGGGAATTTGAATCGCCCCGGTCCGAGTCTAAGGCTAAGGTGAACCCTTTTGGGGAGGCGAGGCCGAGGGAGGAGGTATTGGCCGAGAAGGGGCAGGACTGGAGGAAATTGGATGCTGAATTGGAGACCAGGAGCAATGCTAGCACACCTACCAGTTCCCACTCTAGCAGGCCGGGGAGCTCCCACTCGAGCCGGCCGCAGAGCCCTCTGATCAGTTTGCAGTCTGCCGCTAGTCCTTCCAGTAGAAGGCCCAAGGTGAATCCCTTTGGCGATGCGAAGCCGAGGGAAGTATTGTTAGAATTGCGTGGAAAGGATTATCGGAAGATGGATTTTGAGCTGGAGCATAGGGCAGTTGACAGGTGGGAGTTTGGTCAATCCCTTTTGTTTTCAACTTGAATTAAACCCATCCATTTGTCCTGAATTTCAAATAAATTATTGTGGTAATTGATCAATGTTTAACGTGCAATAGGAACATATACACTAGCTCAGACTACACACAGACCAAGGATTGAACCAACCCGAGTCTGAAATTTATCTAGTTTGTTTGTAGGATTGAATTGCCATTTTCCTTTTTTCTTTTGGTGTTGGGGGTGGGGAGGGCGCGGGCTGTTGATTAATGCTGGAGGTGTAATAAGAGTTTACACGCTAGCTTAGACCCGCACAATCTTAGGATGGAAAAACTGTATAAGTCTGAAACTTACTTAGGTTGTTTCGACGATTGAATTACCCTATCTTTTTTCAATTGATCAATGTTAAAGTTTTAATAGTATATACACTAGCCTAAAATTCCCCCCTCAAAAATATATACACTAGCTTAGGAGTGAATTATCTTTTTTCTCTTCTGTTGCGAATAGGAATACTTACACTACATTTCAGACCCATATAAGCCTTGGGAAAGTCTGAAAATTTCGTGTTGGCACCACTCCCTATGCATTCCAGTTTAATCATCTTTCTTGTTTTTATGATGATTTTGAATTGTATCCGTGCATTTGTTGTTGCAGAGAACAATTTGAGCAATTTTTATATATGAACTCATTTTTAACCCAATTCTGACTATCGATCGAAGTAAAATGTGTTTTTTTCCTTCTTTTGACTTTTAAATAGGTCTATGTATATAAATGAATTGGACTTTTGTATCTTTTTGCTGTCTGTTGATCAATCTTAAATTTGTTTTTTTCTTGCTCCTCTCTCTTTTAAATAGGACTACATACAAAACAGGTGGATATAGCCAAAATATCACAAATCGGGATGCACTATAGGCCAAAACCCCAAAGATGGCTATGAAACCATAAAATATATTAGCTGAAACCTTTTAACAATGCCATTTTATTGAAAATATTACTATGTTGTAAGAAATATCTAAAGCACTCTGGCCAATTTGAAGCCCTAATTTCTGCTCTTATTAGGTTTGAAGTGGTAAAAATTTGTTTCCATTTTGATTTACAATCATGGAGATACAGAAATAAGATACTAGTAGGCTTTTATAACATTATTAATTCTGATTTTACAAAAAAGTTATTACAATTTATATTTTCTCAAAAATAATTACAATTACAATTTTAGATTTTAAAATATTCATGTAATTTTATTTCTATTTTTAATATAATAAATAATATTTGCAAGTTTATATAATTGGTGTCTTGAGGAATTTTTTTCTTTATAAAAACAAGTGAATTAAAAAGATATCAGTATTTCTGCCTTTATATCACATATTACAACATTATGAGGGAGCATACAAATAAACTAGAAGTTGGCTTTCAGCTAAGTTGTCTTCAGGAGACTTGAACTTTGGTAGATGGCATTATCAAGGAACTAAGTTACCAATCCTAATATTGGTTTGGGTTTTAGGTTTGCTGGTTCAGTTTGTGAATTTGACAAAAGAATTGAAGTTGGATTTGTTGGTACAAGAACATATAAAAACTATAACTATATACATAATTGTATCTTACAATACACATATTTCTTAATATATTAATGTATAATTATGTTTACAAGTCTTATATGATATTAATAAATATAATATATAATATTATAGATAAAATTAATATTACTAATTAATAAATATTATAAATTAATTAACATACATAATTATTAAATTTTTATTATTAATAAAATATATTTCTCTATTTAATTATTTACTAAGGATTTTTATTATTTATATTATTAACATAACAAATATTATTTTCTTGAATTTAAGTTATGAGCACTTCGATATCCTTTAATTTAAGATATTTTTTCCTTATTACTTGTAATATGATGTCAATGGCAATAGATGAATGGAATGGTGAGTCATACAATAGTTTAGAATCTAGATGGGATTATTAGTCAGCCAAAGGAAAGGATACGAGCACAGAATCGAAGTCCCCAGATATAATTTTTTGATAGGGCCATTGGTAATTAATCTAAAGCACTTGTCAGGTCGGGAGTGTGGATGTTCTTTGCGGAAGTGGAAGGATTATTTGCTATGTTTTATTTCCTCTATTTTTAGGAATCCAAATATTACTCAATTTTTAGTTTCCTGTGTTTTCCCTGTTTAAACCGAGGTAATTGCATTTCGCTTACTCAATTACTGCGTGGTGTAAATAAGGGGGAAATGGTAAGGAACAACAGAAAAGCATGTTCTTGTAAGTTTTGGCCGTCTACAATTGGGAAGTTTTGTATGTTTGCCATTTAGCTTTTATTTGCCATTATGTTCAAAATGGCTGTCATTAGTACTGAAAATGATGAATTTCCTCAATTACAATTAAAAATATTTTCCGAAACAAAAGCTGGCTAGCAAGCTACAAGTATAATTGGAATCTAAGAATGCAGCTTCATTATAAAATAGTTTGTTGTTTTCTTTCAAAATAACTCGTGCTTCTTCAAGAGTAGGCAATTCCATCTATACTTCTCTTCTGCAGGGTTGAATCTTGGATTTCTCTTCTATAGAATACAGTTCGAATGGAGGAAATGGTACGAATAATATAAAACACCACTGAAAACTTAATGTTCTATGGGCTGTGCGATCTGATGGTAAGATGGAGCAATTGACATATACTATATCTTAATGCAGCCATGGTCATTTGATCCTACCTAGGCAAAGCTCATAGTTCAAGGCAAATTTTGATGCAGTAGGGGTAGCCCTTCAATGTGGCTTGGTAACAAACTCTAGTTCTTTGATGAGGAGAGTGGGCGAGAGCAATTTTCAAAATTTAGCAGCCTGGATTTACCTATCTTTTATTTTTGCTGAATTAAAAATTGCAACTTGTTGTTTCCTTGTTGAAGGAATCAGTTTCTCCTTATATTAAATGTTGTAGGTCCATTATATCACAAGATTATAGTATCGTCAAGATTTGATGCAGAAGCATCCTAGGGATCAAGCAATCTTGCGTACCCAAAAAGATTTCTTTCTTTCAATTGGTTTGTTTCAATTGCTTGCATAGTGGACCAGCTATTGTGTTTGCGATTGTGAAATGTGCTTTAAGTGTTTTCGTTTGCAGTTTATTTGTGTTCAGAAACCTAAAGAACCTATTGCGTTAATGCAAAAAACAGTTTGTCAAGACACTGTGCGCGATATGGGCACACAGGCGAAAACATATTTTTGCCTTCAAAAAATAGTGTGAATGCTTGTGTGAACCCACAGAGCAGAGTGTTGCCACATAAGCATAGTAAAGCCATTTGGATCTAGTACATACGTTAGGAAGTGGATATAGAAAGAAGCCATTTGTAGGCTGACAGGTGGAAAACAGGAACACCTTGCTGGTTATGTCAGATCGCAGAC
The DNA here is from genome assembly GCA_007258455.2 of Sequoia sempervirens. Taxonomy (NCBI): domain Eukaryota; kingdom Viridiplantae; phylum Streptophyta; class Pinopsida; order Cupressales; family Cupressaceae; genus Sequoia; species Sequoia sempervirens. The sequence continues at coordinate 220,065 of VDFB02082573.1, forward strand.
TAGAAGCGCATGAGTGGCTTACAAAGGTGTTTTAAAAATGACCAGGAGTCAACAGAGATAGAAGCTGAAGCATCGTGAGATCTTCGATCCTCAGCTACAAACAAAAGGTACATAAGAGATTACTTACTTCTCGCATCTGTGGGAACATGAAATGTTACTGAATCTGCATAAAGCTGGATATTTTCCTTCTGTATGGGGGCTGCTGAAGTCATAGCTGGAGTTGTGCAGAAGTCTAAAGAAGAATTCATTTCTGGAATTAGAGCTGAAGTCCTAGGTGAAATTATGGTTGAATAGGGTAATCCTTTAGGCTTAAAACAAGGGCATGGATTGTAAAATAGAGTCTCTGCAAATAGGCTGAACATTGCTGGTTGGGTAGAATAAGTCTGGTGGGTTCCTGTAATGTCCCCTTATTAGAGACATAAAATGCACAAGTTAAAATCAAGAGATTTATTTACGAACACCTAATTTGCACATGCAATTTGCCTTGAGGACCTACACACATCATGTACTGATATGACTTATTACTCTTGAGAATAGAACTTTGCCTTGTCTCCTCTTTCATAGCCTCATGGGATGGCGATTTACTGTGCTAAAGGGCGTGTGAACGCATCTCAAAGTGGACTCCCTCAAGGTGTTCCACCCGTCTTGGGACCATCCATCAATGGGCGATTTACCCACTTTTCCCTCCACAAACGCACTGCTCTTATTGAGCACTAGCGAAAGGGAGCTTGACGCTGAAGCCTATTCTTCAAGGTAAAGTCATAAAAGCTCAAGGAAGCACAATAATTGCTGTAAACAACATTATTGTGGTATTGACAAATATTATTCATTAAGTTCTCTATGCATGCACCTATCATAATGTATCTAGTCAAATCTTCAAATCATCACAGATTTACACATACATTGATATTGATTCTGATAGGGTCAGATTTAGGTGTTACATTGTAACCCATTGTCATAGGACTAGAATTCAATTTTAAAAACCTCAATGTTATGTCATTCGGTTGAGGATACTTACCTCTACTTGTTTCACCTTATTCGATAGATTCAAGACGGTTCTGTAGACTCTTGTGTGCTTTCCTGTTCTTCATCGATGATTCTTTTATAATACATATCAAAGTACTCTAGGTTAGATATTAAGCATCTTCCAATATCCCATAGGTGGAATTCTATTATACCAATTGTCATTACAGTGAATGAAGAGTCATCATTACTTACAACTCTCAATAATTGTTGTAAGCATTATTATTGCATTATATATAAACTATAATCATCATTTCATGTATATACTTTAATCATTATTCATTATATATATATGTAATGATTTGTTCCTTATAGGGAATGTGAATATTTATTCCCTATGAGAATTATATATGAATATGAGATAACATTATACCAATCTTATAGAATATCTCATATATCAACATATCATCATATATATTTTATATATCTATATATATCAAGATAACCTTTCATATATATATATTCATATATTCATTCCATATAGATTACTTTATATATCACATATATTACTATATATATATATATATATATATAATATATATAACTATTATATATCACTTTATATATCATTTATCATATATATTATCATATTCCCTTCTAACTTCTCACCCAACCTATTCTTCTTTCTACTTAGAAATATATATATGTATATCTTTACTCATTTAAAACTAATCTAGTAATTACCACACCTCATATAAGTAATTACCCCACATATATATAAGTAATTTATACTGCTGCAACAGACTTGCTTCCTACAGCCCATGCTCCACAGCAACGAATCCTTTCTCCAGCCACGATAGTGAATTGTCTCTCCTCCATTTTATTCGGTTCTTCTCCCCCCTTTTCAGCCTACTGATTTTTACCCATATACATGTTCCCTATTACTCCCTTATTTCTTTTATATCCCCAAGTTTAGAGAGACGTGTCTTTTTGAATAATCGCTGCTTGTATTAATTTATCGCTGCCTTAACACTTTCAAACATTGCACCTCATTTATTCCCATCGCACCCCTTGTTTAAGATTCATGCTTATCGCTGCTGGGTCTTAGAATAAGACAAGGTAAATTTGTCTTTTATGGATAAAATATAAGACTTTATTTGCTGATAACATATCTTATTAAAATATGTATTATATTAATATTATTTTACCTCTTTTATATGATATTTAATATTATATTTATAATTATAATTATTATCTTGATAATTATAATTATAATAATGACAATTACTAATATCAATATTTTGATATTTACTTCATTTGTATTTTTTTTTTATTATTTCGTATTTTAATACTAAAGTATGATAGTTATCATTTTATTTCAATCTTAGGGGGAATATGACAGTTCCATACATTTTGGAGTGCCACATAGAGTGTAAATTCTTCTGCATATGAATGAAATTTGTGTATTTTCAAACTTTAATTATTCCTCCTTGTTCTTTTGCTTTTGTTGTTCAACTCTGCACACAACTGTGAGCCAGCTGTTCATTTGACGTGCTTACCATTTGTATCAAGATCTCACTATCTTTACAGCTTCCAAGAGCAAATATCTTGCCAACATTTTGATCCCAAAGCACATAGTCAACAATGGTGTTTGTAGAGACTACATTGAAATATTAACAATGTGGGAGGTGTTTCTAATGTGGTATAAAATTAATACTTTATAGAAGCTACTTCTATCTTGTTAATATTTTAATATAGATTTTTAAGATTGTGGTTGTAATCATTGTGATTTTGAATGAGATGTTTGAAGGGTATTTGCTCTTGAAGTCGATCTAAATAGGAAATCTCGAGGTAACTGTGTTTCCTTTATATTTTCTTTTGCAGACTTGAGGAGCTTGGTTGAAACAGTATTGATGAGAGTAATAAGTTTCTCTTCCATCTGTATTGCCTCAATTCATTATCAGAGGCAATTAAATATTGTCATATTGCGTTACAATAATATCTTTCTTTTCTTGCTTTTGGATTATGCATTTTGCTTGCAGTAGTTTTGTGTATCACAGTGCTTGGAAAGGGAAATGGAAGTTAATGTTTGCTAGGATAAAGAAAGCTAGCCGCACTCTTGTTTTTTGGATGCATGCTTGTTTTAGGGGAGTTCAGTCTTTCTCATATTCTTCTACCCACTCTCCTTTTTTGTGCCTCTGGTCATGTTAGCATATGCATACTCTATAAACATCACCTGTGCCTATGGCCATTGTAGCATGCATAATGCATATGCCTGACGTGCATGTATCTATGGTCATGGTAGCATGCATACCGCACAAGATAAAGAACAAACAGTATACGTTACACTATCAAGATTCAAAATCCATGAATGCACTGACAGCAAAATAACGTCTTGACAAAAATTCACAAATATAGCTACCTTTTAACAAAGCCATGTTTTACATAAGCCATGTGTTACACTATAAGCCTGTTTTACATCAAGAATAGGAAATGGGAGTTTTGGGCACAGGGAGAGCTAGGCTAGCTAAGGGAAGAAAATTGGCACCATGCATCTACAATGAATGATTGAAATATGGAATATGTTTCAAAACTAAAAAAACTAAAAAACTGCAATCAGGGAAATGGTAGGAAACAACATCAGAAACTTTCAGCTCTGTCTTGACAAAAATATTAGTGGCTCACTTTTGCCGAAAATATTTACCATTGGTACTGAAAGCAAAGATTTCCATGCTGCTTTTAGAATTGAATTGCCATTATTCCCATCTTTTGGCTAGTGAGAAATGATAACTTGTAAAAGGTGTATGAGAGCTGGAATGTCCTGTAAGTGCTCTATGGTAAGGCTAGTGCATTAGTGCCCTGCTCTGCTGGACTTTGTTACCATATGTAATCTAACCTAGTAGAATGTACCATAAAAGAATTTATGATGTTTTGTCATTTTGTTATTATGTCATAAAACTATATGATAGGAAATAAAATGTACCTTTCCCTTGCAAGATTTGATAGTAAACGATAGAGAGATTTATTGTGTCATAAAGGCTAGTGCATTAGTGCCCTGCTCTGCTGGACTTTGTTACCATATGTAATCTAAACTAATAGAATGTACCATAAAAGAATTTATGATGTTTTTTCATTTTGTTATTATGTCATAAAAGTATATGATAGCAACTAAAATGTATCTTTCCCTTGCAAGATTTGATAGTAAACGATAGAGAGATTTATATAATCTTTCTTTCAGAAAATAATTCTATTGCTGTTTTTTCTGGTAGGGGTACAGAGGAGATATCAAATCGCTAATGAAAAAATAGTTTTTTGTTTTTTTTGAAATTTGTGGTCTCTAAGTGCTGATTGTAAAGTCGTCGCTTAAAATGAACTTAAGCAAGTAAAAGGCAAAACAATCATGAAAAGAGACGATCGACACAAGAATTCACCTGGAAGAAACCCAATGTGGGAAACGTCCAAAAAAAGGTGGGGTTGTGTCTCCACTATCATGCCAATTGCTTTAAGAGAGAGCCTTGAAAAGAACACAGAGACCTTTTCAGCACTGCTACGATGCTCTATAAGCCTTTGTATCTCAAATGCTGTAGAGTATGCATCACTACTCTAGTCAGCTGTACAATGCGTACATACATCCTACAACTCTAGAATGGAACAATATATGATCCTATATGATCCCAGGGGAATGTTCATACAAACATATATTCAGTTGAGTAGAACAGAAACTCCAAATTCCACTTCCCACAAAAGGAGGGAAGAGGAACATTCTTGCTTAGGTTGCAGACACTTAACTTCAGTTGCTTTTTAATCTTTATGGGACAGTTCGACATTTTGTGTTAAATTTGTTTGCATTTCCCCATGTACACTGAATAGATTGTGTGGAATATGTTTATTGTAGACTTTGGCACCTTCTAAATATGTTACTGTGGAATTATCATCTAACGTGGGTCCTAGGATGTTTCAGGCTTTCCTGCGCCTGTTTTTTGTGATTACGTTCAACCTCTACACTTGCTAGACCGATTTTGCTTCATGGAGTTAATGTGAGTATGTTTCAAAAACATTTATTAGTCATACAAACTTTGAAGGGTGGACTGATTACCTCAATGAAACTTTATTGCAACATTCTTCATGATCTGATCAGGAGCAGCTTGGGCCCGTTATGGTAGGTGATGGTTTTGTCAAAGAAAACATGGGAGGGCTGCTATATGGTTCTTCTGGGATACTGTTGGTGAGCAATGGTTTAGCATGGTCCATTGACTTCTGGGGAATCCTTAAGGAGTTATAATTTATACTTGAATTTTAAAACAACTAGATTCCATTAATTGTGAGTGAGAGAGGATCATGAACTGTGGAGGACATTTAAGGGTGCATTCATAAGATGGTCCATCAACAGAAAGAAGATTTTACACATTACTTTGTTAGAGCGATATAGAACTGTGACGGGGCCTGTTTAAATAGTCCATTGTGGGTTTGAAAGGCAACTTTTGCCAGGGTTGGATTTTGTCAGGGTGGAGCTAAACTAGGGAGATGTGTGACTTGACTCAAAGAATAATTGATGATATACCGCCGCAATTAAGAAACAGTGGAAAATTGGAAGTACGTTCCAATTGGGAATTGACACAGTGTCTGAGCCTAACTGGTGCAGTTGTGGCTTGTTTATGAGCTAGTTTTGCATTTTAAAGCATCCCATTGGCCCCACATATAGTTGTTCTGATACTTATATATGGCACTAGAGTTTTGTACTTAATTTTTAGAGGTTCCTGACTAGTTAGATGTTACATGACCCTTATGTTAGCATTTATGACTTATGTGATGTACAAGGATATCTTTTCTAAGTTATATGTTCTATTCTCCAAACCTACGATATATTATTTTTTATGTTTATCTTTGCATTATAATTTGTCAATGCTCATTGGTTAGCTGACAGAATATGGGTGCCCTTTGGCCCTGACTAACATTTGGAAAACAATTATTTCTATTTTATCTTTATTTCTGCATCTTTTACTTTTCTTTTGTGGTCCTAAAAAGGATTTTTTGGAGTTTTCATTTTGAAGACTATGCTGAGTACAAGCGTGCATGCACTCTAGGTTGGCCATATACTTCTTATCTATGGTAACAAGTTATGCGATTTTCTTAATACTAAAAGGCAGTTCTAGTACACTGGGTGGATTTCCATCTCTTGAAAATTTGATTTTACAGCTTCAGAGGATTTTTGCATTTTGGGTAGGCTATATCTTGGATTTAAGGCTTTAGAGGATTCTTGTCTATGTTAACAAGTTATGTGAATTTTTTTAATACTACAGGCAGTTTCATTGCCTCTTGAAAATGCTTCACAGGTTCTCTGCCATAATACATGTGCCGGAGGTAGAAGTTTTATACACCCTTTTCCAGTTGAAGTAAAATTCAAATTGTTTGCTGTACCCCCCAGATAAATTTCCTTGTTCATGAATTTGCATGTATTCCTGCCCCATTTCTAGAATAATTACTCCTTACTGTTTTTCTTTTGGTTATTTTCATTGTCTGTTTCATATGTCATTTCGTAACAAGAATGGTTATCCAGATCTGAGACGCTGGAGGAACAGAAATTAAAGGAAGAGATAAATGCTTTGAAGAAGCTTGCTGAAGAAACTGTAAGTGGTGAATCAAAAATGAATGGTTTGGATTTAGGCGACTTGAATGGTTTGGATTCAGGCGACTCAACTTTGAAAGAAACACTGCCTCCTCTTCAAGAAAAAATCACCCTTCTAGAAAAGCAACTGGAACTGCTAATCAGAGCCCTGGATGATCAGGTTCGGTTTGGGAAGAAAAGTGGTGATAGTAGGCCTGGATCTGCTGCGGGACGACCATTACATTTAGAGAGACTGGGGAAGAAGGATGGAGATAGTAGGCCCGGATCGGCATCAGGGGGGCCTTTTGAACATTTACAGGGATCTTGGAAGAAAGGTGGAGATAGTAGGCCTGGATCTGCAGCAGGAAACCCTTTTGAATATTTAGAGAGACCTGGGTCTCGATCTGGTCAGTTTGATGCCGGCAGGAATGATTCATTTGAATTGTCTGGATCAAGAAGAAGTGAAGATAGAGTTGATGTATGGACGAGGCCCAATGAGGAAAGAAGAGGGATGCACATGGATAGGGAGATGAGATTTCCAGATAAAAACAGGTCTAGCAACATGACTTGGTGATTTAGATTATTTTGGCTTATTACCACGTTTGTTTGCTTTCTCATCACAGCAAATTTTTTGTCATGCTGTCTTTTGCAGGTCGATATCAAGAGAGAGATGGTGAATTTTGGCTTTGAATGTGATTCATAGAGTTGCGTGTGAACTTTACATTTTTAACTTGGCGGTTTGGCAAATCCAGATCTATGTGCAAAATATACACGCCTAGAAATCGTTTCAGTCAGGAACAACCCTTCTTTATGGAAAATTGCTAATGCGCAAGTATTTTTTCTAATTTCTGGTTTTTCTATATGCTATTCTAGTGAGAAGTTTTTATTTATCTCCTCTTCATTAGGTACACAAATGACGGTACTTCATTCTGTCTAGAAGAATCTCCCGTTCTTCCAAAATCTGGTGCTGTAATCCATTTCTGATTCTGAATTTCTTTCCAATTCGAATCAGCTTCATCAGCAAATTGGTCTTTTTGGCACTCTGCAGTTTACAGTGAAGACTGTCGCATGGAATGCTATGTATTCAAAGATGGTCAGATCTTATTATTTTGTAAATGGATATTTATTATTATTTGTTTCAAATTTCTAATTAAATGAGAATGCCCATTTGTTGATTTAAGTTTATTTATTTACCAGTTTAATGGATTTGCCATCGCCTTATCCCATCCGCTAACAAATTCAAATAATATGATGGGCTACGACGGGAAGGATTTGCTGTTACGTGTTATTACAACCATTACGAAGGGAAATGGCAAGGCCAGACTCGTTCTTTCTGAACTTAGCTAAGCCTGTAATAATATTAAATAAAGGAAAGGTATTTTGATAGTTAGGGGAGAGCAGCCAGTAGTTGTTGGGGTTGATTTTAGAGGATGTAGTGGCTATATGAAATTTCGTAGGATCTTGTAAAGTGATTTTTTGTACATCAGCATGTCAAATGAGAAGTGTCTTTAAAATGAACTTTTAAAGATTCAACCAAAACTTAATTGTGGAATCCCTCTAGTAGGTGAATATTAAAGTATTATTTGTTATTAGAAAGATATCATATTCTTATTTAAAATATTAACTTGCATGCAACTTCAATGATCTCAATACTATTTGGTAACCATAAATCTTGTTATCTATAACCTTTAATCTAGAAGCAGCAAACTCTTACAAATAACTTGTTATATAGAAAAATACTATATATTGTTACAAAAACGACATATTATATTCACCACAATAAGTGGGGGTTTCAAATTTCCTATGGGTGTGAAGACTTTTGAAGGTGGAGATGTTGAGATGAATTAGACAACAAAGACAAGGATGGTTGGGTTGGGCATTTAGATGAGGATGAGGATGAATTGCTGTTGGAATTGTTGCTTGAGGCTCGATAAGTGTCAATGGCTTGCCTCTATTGTGACATAAAGGAATGGTCCATGCGGTTGTCCTCGATGTTTCTTTGAGAGATCATCATGACATGAGCTCGTGTAGGGGTTTTCTTTCATCAATAGTTGCTCCGGCTAATCTTTTGGGTGAGGATTTTGTTGGGGATGTGTTTGTTGATAGGGCAAATGATGTGGGGATGAGATTAATGGTGGTGGGAGCCTAGCTTGTGTTGTGACAAGGTCTAAAGAGTTTGTTCCATTGTCACATGTGATGTTGAGGATTTTGTCTTTGTTGAGGTGCCTCATTCTCTTGGTACCTAGTATTCAAGGAGCTTTGAGTTCCCCTCTAGTCCATTCCTTGCAAACTTTGACCCAAACATACAAATTCATATTGGCCATTGTTTGGCCATGGAGGAGGTTGATATTAGCCTTATGGTTGATGCGTAGCAAGAGGTTTTTTTAGTTGTATCGATGGTTGGTAATTGTATTGATGACTAGTGGGTCTACCATGCATGTTCTTGCTTGCTAGGGAGAAGTGTCTTTTGCCTTGGATGGTTCATTGCACTACGTTGAGGATTCTTGATGTTGATAATTTATTTGCATGCATGGGGAATACTCCCATGGGGAGTTGCTCATGCTTTTGTCTGAATATTGATGTTTGTTGATCAGCTCTTAAAAGATGGTGTGTTTGGTCGATTTTGGGTAGGTGACATGGCAAACGGTTTTTTCTTATTCTCCTAAACCATTGAGAAAAGCCCAAGCATACTACATGGAAGCCCTTGGTTCCTTGGTAAATTTGACCTTTCTTTGAAAAGGTGGTCTATTGGTTTTGATGCTACCAAAGAAAAATTTAATAGGGTTTCTATTTGGGTTAGGTCCCTAGGGCTTCCTTTAGAATTTTGGGACGAAGATATTAGATGAGGTATTGCTAATGTTTTTGGTTTGTTTTCAGCTATTGACAATGCCATGCCATTTATGAAATGTTTGATTTTTGCTAGATTTTTTGTTTTTTTTGGTGTGTTGATATTGATAAGGCGATGTCAAAAACTATTAAAATGTGCTTTGAGTTTGGTGTTTGGGAGTAAAAAAATCAATAAGAGTTCTCTTCATAGGTCCTCATTGCCATAAAGTTGGGCACTTCTCACATTTGTGCCAAAATATCAAAGAGTCAATAAGGATCATTCCATTCCTTGATCATGGGAAAGAGAACTAGAATGTTGTTGAAGAGCACTATGTGACAAGGAACAAAGGAAAGGATTTTGGCTTCACAATTGTGAGCCTCGTAGGAAAATCTTAGGGGTCTTCCTTCAAGGACAAGACAATTATGCGTCCCTTGGTTGAGCTTGGTTATTCTTAAAAAAAAGTCAGGTAGACCCAAATGAATTAGGCTTTAACTCCACCTTAGTGTTCTTTGGTGAGGTTTGGATTGAAACCTCCTTGAATGCTATTTTGTTTGTCCCTCTATCTATAGTTTTGCCATTTGTTTCTCAGGGGCCTTTATGGTTTCAAGGTTCATTTCTTTGTTGGTTCTAGTTTCTTCTTATTGTTGTCTTTTTTGATGTTCAAGGTTTTAGGGTCCTTTCAAAACCCTCTTCTTGTTCATAACTTCCATCAAAAGTGTATCTAATAAAGAATATATTATTACTTAAAATACAACTTATACTCAACTTTAAATGATCATAAAACTTTCAAACAACCTTTCACAATGTATGATAAAATAAAAAATATTTATTGTACCCACCCTTTAAATTTGTGATAGGAAGTACTCCAACTAATAGTTGTACACATAAGAATAGTATTTTTCCACATATCAACAATACTTGTTTAAATGAGCACCTTATTTTATAAATGACACATTTTATTGGATAGTCATGATGTTTATATGAAGCAAATAACTATTTATTTTAAGTTCTTGAGTTCATATAGGGATCCATCTTGACCAACATTTGGTCATTTGTTGATTTACGTATGGATTAATTACTAATAATACATAGTATTAATATGTGGCAAGACTAAATCCTATAATCACAAGTATTATACAAACAATAGAGCCCTACCCAACTATTGATCCCTCTCCTATAATTAAATTTTACACATTATTTTCAAAAACATTTAATCTTATTTTGATGGATCGGAAACTAAGGTGTTAGGGAATATGGGAAGCCTACGTAAGGCTAGTTAATTAATCAAAATAATGGTGATCAATTTTTTTTATTTAATCATATTTGAAAAATAAACAAAAATAAATGTCTCTACATAAGGCTAGTTAATTAATTAAAACAATGGTAATCAAATTTGTTTATTTAATCATATTTAAAAAATAAATAAAAATAAATAAATGTGTTCATTTTTTTATTGAAACACACACATATTGAGAGAGGGGGATAAATCAAACTTTTATTTTCTCAACTTAATCAAGCACAACAATATTACCTCAAAACTTAATTATCCATAGTAATAACATACATGCAAGATCTAGCAATTAAGAACATAGGAAGAACACATGATATTTCCTTGGAAACCTTTATGAGAGAAAACCACGACAAAATATTGCTTGTATAAATCTTCTTACAAATTTCGTAGGAACCAACCCACTAGAGACTCCAATCCCCACCACTGAGCACCAACCTAGCAAGAGACACCAACCTCTTTATCTCCTCAATTAGGAGACTCCAACTCCAAATGAATAATGTGATAATTTGTTTGCAACTTCCTCTTAGATCTGTCCTTGACAACTGCTCACAAATATGCAATACACTCACTCATAAATCTGCAATATAGTCTTCAATATTCTTGTTCATAAAAACACCATGATCTTGCTTTTATTTCTCTTTTCTTCTCACAAAATTGATGCTAAAAACCTCTCATAAATCTACTCAAATATCTTTTTATTTTTGCTCTTCATATAAATAATGATCCTTGAAATTTATTGCATTTCCCTCTCTCTCAAGCCTTCATTTATATTTGTCATCACACACCTCTTCACCCAAGGGAGGCGACTCCTCCAAGGGGTTGGCCCACTAGCAAGAATAATTTTTATTTTATTGCCCAAGGTTGGGCGCACCTCTCTAGGGGGGTTGTCCCACAAATATATATATATATATTTCAAAATTCCCCAACATGGGGTAACACCATGGGGAGGGTCAACCTCATGTAAAATAAAAAAATAAAAAAATAAAATTCATTTATGTATCTTCCAAACTCCAAGGGTGGTGACCAACATGAGAGAGAATTTTATTTTGGGCCACCGACACCACCAAAACACCTTTGGCATCGATGACAATATTTTTTCCAGCAAAACAAAGTAGTCATAGGGTCAACACCAAATGTTCCTATAGTTTTAGACTTGGTAGAGGAAGTTGTAATATGATATCGAGAAATGTTTTATGTACAGATAAGATGTTATAAGTGGTAAACTGCCTAAGGTCAACAAGAGTGCCAACTTAGTCAAAATTGATTGTTAGAGATATATACATAAGATACCTACACAAGGTGGTAAAACAAAGAGGAAAAGTGCAAGGGATACACTTTCACCCTTGTATTTTGTCCCTACATTGATGTCTATATGGATTTACATGAACACACATACCTCAAAGAGAACAATAGGCAAACACATTTGGAACAATAATTTATGAACTGCACATAAACTTAAAAGTGTAATTAGTAAGAATATACTCCTTTTGATTGTGTCTTCTACAAAGGGAACACACAAACAAATGAGGTAGAGAGATTGGATAAAACTAGATACAATAATATGACAATCATTATAAAATAAACATATTTATGATAATTAAGGATGGAAAATATAAGATTAAAAATATTTATACTATAGATTATTATTTGTGTGATAATTGTGGATGGAAGATGCTCCCACTTTTTGATGTAGAGGGGAAGGACTCAAAACAATGTTCCAAACACCTTCAAACAAGATTTCAACACCAAGGCTGCAAATATGCACATTTGTTCACACTAGGCAATGTGACCCTAAGCCTGAACATGGAGGGCAGCAATCTGATTGCACTCAATCATTGAAGTCAACATGGAATGAGGGCCATCTAGTGTATCTAGGCTTGTTTCAACATACTTCAAGGTTTTCCAAACACACATAGTTCAAATCAAATGCTAGACACCAAGAATCATGTAATTCAAGGCTTGTTGCCACTAGTACCTTAGACCAAACCCTCAAACAAAGGGAAAAACAACTTGTCAACCCAACTCTAGGATTGTGCATAACCATTTCAACCTCCCACAATGATTCTCCAACTTGTCAACATCGAATAGTGCATGGGTTTAGCAAGAGAGCATGGAACATAGGGTTTTTTGAGTAGTTTGCATACAAATGCAGGCTTACTGTCAATGAGAACTTCTTCCAAACAAAGTATCAAACACCATCCTTTTTCCAAGGCATGGGCAACACTAGGACAAAGATTTCCACCAATTTTTGTGGGTTTTTATTGGTGGAAACTCTGCCTATCCATTTTTTATTGTTTATTGAAAACCCTAGGCAGGGTTTGACCTGTCTTCACTAAAACTGCAATATCTTTTTCAAAACGCAATGAAATCTAATCAAACAAAAAGTATTGTGAAGCTAAAACACTCCCTCGACTTCCTACTTCGCCAGCAAGGCTGTACAGGATCGTACCAGGCCGTACCAAGCATAATACAATCGAGTTTTACAAAAAATTGCAATGTTCAACGTGGCAAAATGTTATTATTCTCATTCAAAGCTTCTCCAACCTCTGAGGTCAATGTTACAAGGCCTATTTATCATTTACCAACCATTTCCAACTGGAAAAACTGACCAACCACCTTTTTGCTAACTCTAATAACATCATTTGCACTTTTGACAACTTTTAGCAACTTTTACAATATGACTCCAAAACATGATAGAACATCCTACAATGATTCCAATTGACTCAAAATGGTCTCAAATGTTGGCAGTTGGTCAGCGCTCCCCTTGGGATTCATGACATGGACTAACCACCTCTTGTGGATCTGTTAACTTTGACAATTGTATCGGGCATTAATGGGTCGACCTTTTGGTGCAACGAAAACCGCAGGGCCAACAATTGGTATCAGAGCCAAACGTGTCAAGTTTGAATCCCCTCGGCTTGGGCTGAGGGGGAGATTGTTGGCAACTGGTCAATGCTCCCCTCGAGATTCGTCACATGGACTAATTGCCTCTTGTGGATTCGTTAACTCTGGCAGTTGTATCAGGCATTAACAGGTTGACCTTTTGGTGCAAGGACAATTGTGGGGCCAACATCAAATGACCTTATTGACTCCAATGAAACAAGAAACCAAAGCTTATCAACATTTGTAACAATTTGTCCTGAAAGGTGTATCAGGGTGCCCCTGCACCATACTCCCCAGAGAGAAAATTCAAGCTCCACTTGAATTAAGGTCTACAACACTGTAGCCATACTTGAGAATGTCTCCTTCAGTCATCCATGTTGCATCTTCAATGGGAAGACCCTTCCACTTGACCAAATATTGCATATATGCCTTGTTCCTTGTCTTCTTGAGTTCTTTGGTATCAATGATACACTCCAACTCCATAGGCTTGCTAGGTGATCTTGAACCCACTCAGCATATGAAAATGAAGACGAACCTGCTCCATCACTTGCAACATCGCCTTTGAAAGGGTGCAAATCAGAAACATTAAATATGAGAGAAATACCAACACCTTGAGGCAACTCAATTTCATAAGCATTGTTTGTAAATTTGTGCACAATCTTGCAAGGCCCTATCTTTTTCATCTGTAACTTGGAGTATTGCCCCTTTAGAAATCTTTTTTTTTTTTTTTTTCTGAGATGGGCTAAAACCAAATCACCAACTTTGAAATCAACTTCTCTCCTCTTCATATCTGCCCTTTGTTTATACTTGTCCACACTATTTTGAAGTTGTTTCCTAACTTGTTGGTGAATCTCCTGCATTGCAACAACAAATTTTTCTCCTTCAAAACTTGGCCTTTCCATTCCACTGATATCCCTCAATTCAAATACCCCTCTAGGTTGCAAATCATACACTACTTGAAAAGGATTCTTTCCAATACTCTTGTTCATAGAATTGTTGCAGGAAAATTCCGCCTAAGGCAAGACAAGGCCCCACTGAGTAGAAGGTTCTTTAGAGAGGCATCTTAAGAGGTTTCCAAGCTTCTATTAACCACCTTAGTCTGCCTATCAGTTTGGGGATGATAGGTAGAACTGAAACTGAGGTTGGTGCCAAGTTTCTTCCACAAGGTCCTCCAAAAATGCCAAATGAACTTACTATCTCTATCTGAAACAATACTGAGAGGTAAACCATGAATTTTCACCACTTCCTTAAAGAATAGGCCTACGATATATGATGCATCATTGGTGCTTTTACAAGGTATGAAATGAGCCATGTCTTTGAGAACCAGTTCACCACAACATAGACTAAGTCAAAACCTCTTTGTGTTCTTGGCAACCCCATTACAAAATCCATGATAATTGACTCCCAAGGCCTATGAGGGATAGGAAGAGGCTGATACAACCTTGCATTGGTGCTACTTCTCATTGCCCTTTGACAAATAGTGCATTTTTCAACAAACTTTCTTACATCAAATTGCATTTTAGGCCAAAAATAGTGTCTCCTTAACTGCTCCAAGGTCTTATCAAGGCCAAAATGACCTGCAAGACTACCACAGTGCTTTTCCTTTATCAAATTGTCTCTCATTAAACACTTAGGTACACAAAGTTGTGCCCCTTTGAATAGCAAACCATCTTGAATCAGAAAATCCAACCATTTTTCATTGGTGTTGTTGTAGGGTTGCAAACAAAACTCATATATTTCCTTAAAATATGTATCATCAACATACATACCTTTTAATGATTCAACTCCCACATTTTGCAATTGAATTTCTTGCACCATAAGAGCTCTCCCACTTAAGGCATCAACAACTTTATTTGACTATCCCTTCTTATGCTTAATGGTGAAAGTGAAACCTTGTAATAATTCTACCCATTTGACATGTCTATCACTGATTTTTTCTTGTGTGTTTAGGAATTGAAGAGCATGGTCATCAGTAAATACTAAAAAATCCTTTGGAAGTAGATAATGCCTCCATTTTTTCAAAGATTGCACCATATCATATATTTCTAGGTCATAGGAAGAGTATTTATTTTTGGCCTCATTCAATTTTTCATTAAAGAAAGCAATGGTTATGTTATCTTGACTCAACACAGCACCTATAGCATAGCCACTAGCATCACACTCAATGGGAAAGACCTTATTAAAATCTGGTAAAGCAAATATAGGCTATTATGCTACCCTTTTCTTCAAAGACTGAAAACTCTTTTTAGCCTCCCCAGTCCAAACAAACTTCTTTCTCCTATCTCCCTTTATGGTGTCTATTATTGGTGCACATACATATGACTGAATCTCCTAATGAATTTCCTATAAAAGCTTGCTAAGCCATGAAAACGCCTTACCTCAACAACTGACTTTGGAGAAGGCCAATTCAAGATAGCTTCCACTTTGCTAGGATCCATTTTCAATGTGCCCTTTGTGATCACAAACCCAAGATATAGTAGCTTTGTCTTTAAAAACTCACACTTTTTCAAATTAATCATTATTTTCTCTTCATTCAACCTTCTTAATACCAAATCCAAATGATGTAAGTGCTCTTCTTTACTAGAACTGAAAACAAGAATGTCATCAAGATAAACCACCACAAAATTACCAATGAAAGGTTTGAACACTTCATTCATGAGTCTGATGAAGGTACTTGGTGCATTGGAGAGACCAAAATGCATTACAAGCCATTCATAAAGCCCTTCATTTGTTTTAAATGTTGTCTTTCATTCATCATCTTGCCTAATTCTGATTTGGTGATACCCCACTCTATCTTGGAAAAGTAGCTTGCTCCACTTAGACAATCCATCAAATATTTAATCCTTGGAATTGGGAGCCTATACCTGATTGTGATCTTATTTATAGCTCTTGAATCAATGCACATCCTCCAATCTCCTCCCTTCTTGGGTGCTAGGACAGTGGGAATCGCACAGGGACGAAGACTTTCTCTTATCAGCCCTTTATCAAGCAACTCTTGCACTTGCTTCTTGATCTCTTCATTCTACTATGGTGTCATTTTGTATGCTGCTTTATTAGGTAAACTAGCCCCTGGTATGAAGTCAATATGGTGATTTATATCCCTGATTAGAGGCAATGAGTTTGGGATCTCATCTACCACTATATCAGCATGTTTCTTGAGCAAATCTTGGATATCCAAAGGCAAATCATCCATCTTTACTGTTGTCACAACAAATTTAGGTTTTCCTATTATTGCAAAGCCCATTTTCTCCTCTTCCATGGTCTTGATGAACTCTTTCTCTCCTACAATCATCACACAAGATCCCACTTGTTTTTCCTGGCTTTCATCTTTCAAAGGTGTCAAAGTGTAAGAGACCCCATCCTTCTCTATGACATAGGTGTTTTTCCTACCATCATGGACTACCTTCCTATCATATTGCCATGGTCTACCTAGCAACATATGACAAACATCCATGGGAATGATGTCACATAAAACTTTGTCCTTATATCTCCCTATTTGGAATTCTACCCAACTTTGCTCATTCACTAACACTTGTCGCCCTTTGTTTAGCCATGAGACCTTATATGGTGTGGCATGGGATAATATTTTTAGTTTTAACTTATCTACCTTTTCAACAGAAACCAAGTTCTCAGTACTACCAGAATCAATGAAAACTGACAACATTTACCTTGGATTTTGCAAGTGGTCCTAAAGAGTGATTTTCTTTGGGGTGGTTCCTTCTCCATGGGCACTTTGATCAAGGTTCTCCTCATTAACAAAGACTCCAACTTTTGGTTCTTCAATGTGTGGTGAAGAATTTACACTTTCAACATCTCCACCTTGTGCCACTTGATTTCTCCTCTCACTCCTAAAAGAAGTAGATGACTATTCTTTAGGGCATTGCCATGCTTGATGGCTTGCAAATTTATTACATTTATAACACTTTCCAGTGAATCCACTTGATCCTCCTCTATTCCCAAATTTGCCCCTAACATTTGATCTTCTTCCCCTAAAATTGGCCCTTGAATCAAAGGTTTGTTCTTGAGCATTACTTGTCTCTCCTTGAGACATTTGGGACTGTCCTCTCCTAGTAAATGACCCTCTTCCTCTAAAGTTCTTTCCCCTACCTCTACTTTGTTTCTCTTGTCTTCAGCCTTTATGGCTAGTTGGTAGCATTCTTCTATTGTTCTAGGACTTGTGAGACTTAGTTCATCTTGTAGTCTATATTTTAGTCCATTCAAATAACTTACAACCTTATCAACATCATCTTCCATATGGCCTAATCTAATACTTAGTTTATATAATTCTTCAGCATAGGGGAAAAAGCACAAAATTGTGTCACATTTTCGGCTAGAAATGTTTCAGCCAAATAGGTTTCAACCGAAACCATGTGGCGTATACATGCCACACAAGGTTTCGGCTGAATAGGTTTCGACCGAAACCAACAAAAAAAATTCCCTTTGCCACTTTGAAATTGGCTTGTTTTATGTGTGGGGTTTCTATAGAAATGGTTTTGGTCGAAACCCTTTCTATAGAAACCCTTTCGGCCAAAACTATCTAGTTGGCAGCCAACTCAGCTTTTCTCATAATTTTTTGAAACTTTCAACGTCAACTAAGTATTTCTTTAGTCAGAATGATTTAAAAAAAAAAAAAAAAATACCTTTTTGTAGAGCTCGGAATGGTGAAACTGAAAATGTAATATTTTGATTAGTTTTAAAATATTTTATTTTTAAAATAAGGCAAGTAGGTTGTTAAAGTTAAAAAAGAGGCTGCTTAGAAATTAAAAAAAATAGTGGAACATATTATTATTTTTTAAAAAATATATGGGGCACAAGAGGAGAGAGAGTCTTCTTCAAAAGGGTATAATTTGTTTTTTGAAAATGATTAAAAAAATAGACAATAGTTGACGGCCCTTGAGAACTGTCGAATTCTAACAAGTTTGACTTTAAAACATTATTACGAGAAAAATATACATCAAAATTTAATTTTTTTCCATGCACAAGATATTGAAGTTACCTATTTGGAGAAAAAAATTAAGGAGAAATGAAGTTTTTTTCAATTTATTTCTTGACGGCCCTTGAAGTCACTTTTTTATGAAATTTTCAGCATTCCAAAATTTGTTCTTAAATTGATAAAAAAGTAATGAAAACAAGCTTTTAAAAATCTGAAAAATTACAAGAATAAAATTCATAAAAATTTCTACATTTCATTAGTTTACATCATTTTGAAATTCAAAACATAAAGACCACTTTTATGTGGTTGAAGTTCAAAATTTTTGTTGTTGTTGGTCGATCCCTTTATAAAGTGTGACACAGGATTGTGCGTTTACCCATAGGTCTTTACATCCATGTCTTTTTGTTTCAAATTTTGTAGTTTCCTATACAATTGTGTGGCATAATCACTGGGCAGAAATTTACCTTTCAACTTTGCCACCATTCTATCCCAAGAGGTGATCTTTGCTTTGCCCTTCTTTCTTCTCTCTTCTTGCACATAGTCCCACCAAAGGGATGCATGGCCCTTCAATTTTGTTCTAGCCAACTTCACCCGTTGTTCCTCTGGAACATCTTCAAAGTATTTATCTAGTTCTCCAATCCAATCAAGAAGTTCCTCATTATTTAGGCTACCTGAATACACCGGGAGTTCCATCTTCAATTTGGAACCCTCACCTTTGATTGCTTTCAGCAATCTCTCCATCCTCAACTCTTCCACATCTCTTTCTTCATGGGGTTCTTCTTGTTGTGGATTGTCTTCATCTGTTTCTTCTTCCTGATCACTCAAATCTCCTATGATCACACCTCTTCTTTGATTTGTCTCAACTGTTGTAAGCCTTGCATCAAGACTTGTTTTCATTTCTCTCATCTCTTTGGAAAGTTTGTCTCCCATCTCTTTGGCCAACCTTTCTAGTGCTCTTTCAACAACATTTCCTCTTGGAGACATCTTTGCTTGTCTTCAATTCACCAAACCAACTTTTGTCTTTATTGGCTCTGATACCAATATGATGTAGAGGGGAAGGACTCAAAACAATGTTCCAAACACCTTCAAACAAGATTTCATCACCAAGGCTGCAACTATCCACATTTGTTCACATTAGGCAATGTGACCCTAGGCCTGAACATGGGGGGTAGCAATCTGATTGCACTCAATCATTGAATTCAACATGGAATGAGGGCCATTTGGTGTATCTAGGCTTGTTTCAACATACTTCAAGGTTTTCCAAACACACATAGTTCAGATCAAATGCTAGATACCAAGAATCATGCAATTCAAGGCTTGTTGCCACTAGTACCTTAGACCGAACCCTCAAACAAAGGGAAACACAACTTTTCAACCCAAATCTAGGATTGTGCAGACCTATTTCAACCTCCCACAATGATTCTCCAACTTGTTAACATCGAATAGTGCATGGGTTTACTAGGAGAGCATGGAACCTAGGGTTTTGGAGCAGTTTGCATACAAATGCAAGCTTATTGTCAATGAGAACTTCTTCCAAACAAAGTATCAAACACCATCCTTTTTCCAAGGTGTAGGAAACACTAGGACAGAGATTTCCACCAATTTTATGGATTTTTATTGGTAGAAACTCTTTCCTATCCATTCTTGATTGTTTGTTAAAAACCCTAGGCAGGGTTTGACCTGTCTTCACTAAAATTGCAATATCTTTTTCAAAATGAAATGAAATCTGATCAAACAAAAAGCATTGTGAAGCTAAAATACTCCCTCAACTTCCTACTTCACCAACAAGGTCGTACGAGATTGTACCAGGCCGCACCAAGTAGAATACAATCGAGTTTTACAGAAAATTGCAATGTTCAACGTGGAAAAATGATGTTATTCTCATTCAAAGCTTCTCCAACCTCTGAGTTCAATGTTACAAGGACTATTTATCATTTACCAACCATTTTCAAATGGAAAAACTGACCAACCACCTTTTTGCTAACTCTAATTACATCATTTGCACTTTTGACAACTTTTTGAAAACTTTCAACAACTTTTGCAACTTTTAATATGACTCCAAAACATGCTAGAACATCCTATGACTCCAATTGACTCAAAATGGTCTCAAATTACCTTATTGACTCCATTGAAAGCAAAAACCAAAGCTTATCAACATTTGCAACAATTTTTCCTAGCAGGTGTATCAAGGTGCCCCTGCACCACTTTTGCCCCCCAATTTGAGCAATCATGAATACATATAGTTTGTAAATTACAAACCTTCCCTCCCCAAGTGACAAGATCTAGTGAAAATCATAATATAAAAAATAATGTAATATTATAAAAAAAGAGATGAGAAAAGAGATTTAACCAATGAAATCATCACTATGCTCAAAAGATTGATCACTAAAAATCCAGACTCCCATAGGATAAATTTTACCATGTTGCATAGAGAATGGTGTATAATTATTAAGTGTTCCTCTATGAACAAAATGATGCAAAGGTTCCAAATATGATGTATGTTTTTAAAGATCGATCTTAGATGTTATGTCGTATTTTTTTTTGTCTTTGCTTTGTTTGTAATGTAACAACTTGCACAAGAGAAACATTTAGGAAATGCACTACAAATGCTTGATGTTACTCGAGAATAATAAGCCTCTTCGGGGGAACAATCCTCCAAAAGCATTCAAGAAGAACACAATTCATAACATGACAATAATAAAATAACCACTAAGATATATACCCTACTTATGTCTTAGATGTCACTAAGTTTGACTTGACTACTTAAATAAAGCTATGTTAATGCTCATACAACTTAATTAAGAATTAAGGTATCCAAAATTTGACTATTCATAACCCTATTCATATATATGATTAAGGGTATAGCATGCTTCCCACCCCCCTTCACACAAGCATTTTCCTCAATGTTAACCAAGTGTAGGAGCTTTTGTACAAAATTTTCATCATCCCTTGTGACAACTTTGACTAATAAATTCATCCATTTTATGAGTGACCTAGTCCTTAACTCCTTTGCAATGTTTGGAAAATTAACTTAGGCCCTAAGATGGGTCTTTCCTCTACATTTAGCTTAGGTAGCATTTTTATGTTAAAATTATGTGTTGATCAACTTGTTGCTTCATTTTTTATGTGCCTTTGCCTTGTTCTTCTTGTGATTAGAGAGGAAATTTTATTAGTGTTAAATGTGTTCTTCCATTGCTCTAAAATTTTGTTGTCCCTTTAAAAAATTGAATGATGGTAGATTGTATCCTAACACTAATTGAATGGCCTAGAAATCCTCTTAGCTCACCCTTCAAAATAGCTTGTGGATCTATTGATTTATGAATCACTGACTATTACACTTCCAACAATAATTGAGCTACATGTCTATTTATGTTGTTTATAATATTTTGTATTTGGTGTGATTTCATCATCTGTGGATACTTACATACAACCCCCTTAGTCTAGGTGTTTTACCCTTTGAGTGAAATTGCATGAATAAATCTTGAAATTCCATCTCAATTATTTCTAAGGTAGTGAACCATTGGACACTCAAAATAATGTCTACTCCAACCATGAGGATAAAAAACATAATAAAATCAAGTATGTAGTCTCTCATGGTTAGTTTAATACTATGAAATTCCTTGAACAATTGATTGTACCTCCATATGCAATCATAACCTAAAATTAGGGTTGGGTAAATGAAACAATTCAATTATGTTACCAACTTATAATTGATTAAGTTGTGAGTACTCCCTAAGTCAATCACTATTGTTACCTTCTTTTGTTTAAGGTAACTCCTTACCTTGAGCATTTGTGGGGTGCTAATACTTAACAATGCATGACAAGAGATGGTTGGACATCTTCTAAAGCTTTGACAAGCACTATTTACCTCTTCTTATTCCTTTTCTTCATCATTGGTGCCCTCAATGTAGAATAAATTCTTAGAAAGTATGTTCTCTATTAAATTTATCATCACATTGAAACATAACCTTATGGCCCTTTTTCTTCAAATTTTTGAGTTAATGTTGTAGGTTGAAGGGATGATAATGAAGGAATCTTCCTTATTTTGTTGCTAGTGAATTCCCCCATTCTAGGAATTAAAAACTTTTCTTTTGCTTAGTGTGCTAAGAAAAATACAAAGATATAGTAGTGCTAAAATGTGGCTGTGAATTTGGTCTTACCATCTTCTATCCTCCTTAAGTGAAAATTTGGTAACTGGACCTAACCTTGGAATATGAAAATGCCTGTCTTTTCTGCCAGTTGTGCAAGAAGTTTGGCCATCTCATTGACTCTTGTGAGAAAAAACCTATAGAGGGTACCTTTGCAAAGGAGAAAAAACCTGTCGAGGGAACCTCTGCTATTGAATTTGCTTATGTTGCTCAACCTTTTGTAATTTATGTTGTCCTAGCGGTT
The DNA here is from genome assembly GCA_007258455.2 of Sequoia sempervirens. NCBI lineage: Eukaryota > Viridiplantae > Streptophyta > Pinopsida > Cupressales > Cupressaceae > Sequoia > Sequoia sempervirens. The sequence continues at coordinate 242,959 of VDFB02082573.1, forward strand.
ACTGTCCCCCAATAGAAGGAAAACCCAGTGCCTAGCTGGGAGGTTGTCCAGGCTGAACCTCTTGTTGTTTCTAATGACTCAGTTAGCTTGAACCTCAAGGTTGTTGTCCTTGTTCCCAGTTTTCCAACCCATGCTTTTCTGAAAATTGTGGTGCCGGATATAGGGGAAGATGTGAATTTGAATATTGGGGATGAACCTAAGTAGGTCTCCCTTATGAAGGATAATTTACAACTTCCCTTGGAGAAGGTTCAGGTTTCAGGAGTGGGTGTAGACTTAGAAGAAGGAGAACTAGTGCATTCTGACACCAACCTATCCTTGAAAGAAATGTCTTTCTTTTCCCAAAAGGAGGCAAGAAACCTGAGTGACTCTAGCTTTGTTGGGCTTTCATCTGTAGCTCGGTGATAAAGATGAAGAGGATGATTGGTCTCAAGCCCTAATTAAATCAAAAAAGAAAAAGAAGTTGGATGTTGGGGGGAGGAATAAGGTGGGTAGACCTTCCCAAAAGGATTCTAGAGCAAAAGACACTGTTAGGGATGTGGCTGTTGGGAAACAAAGAACCTTGGAATCGATTGTAGGATCAAAGTCCAAAAAGAAGTAGCCCTGACTGTTCTCTGGGGGTTGGGAGGTGTTGTACCCAATTTTTCTCTATGAAGTATCTTTCCTGGAATATAATGGGCCTTAATAGCCCGTATAAACAGATTTTGGTTAAAACCTGTATCCTTGACAATAAAGTGGATGTTTTTCTCCTCCAAGAAACCAAGATGAAGAAGGATATTTTTGATAAGGAAATTTTGAGCATCTGGCCTGATGTGAATTACTTTGTTAGTGAGGTTAAAGGGGATTCTGGAGGTATAGATACTCTTTGGAATCCTTCTAAATTAAAAGGAACTTTGTGCTTGACTAGTAGGAATAGTTTGATGATCTCCCTGGAAGATTTGGCTTCCTAGAAGAAATTGAACTTAATAAATATCTATAATCCCAACTTGAGCAGGGACATGTTGCTTCTTTGGGAACAATTAAATGATGCTATTAAAAACATAAAAGATGATCATTGGATGTTGGGAGGGGATTTCAATTCTCCTCTCCTTCTTTCAGAGAAATCAAGTGGGATGGATGACTATTCGAATAGTATGATGGAGCTGGCTGAAGTCCTAAACTTAGTTGGCCTTATTAATATCCCTCTCCAAGGCTCTAAGCACACTTGGTCCAATAGAAGGAATGGAAACCATATGATCCAAGTCAAGCTCGATAGGTTTTTGATCTCAACCAATTGGAATATCTCCCAATTCATCTCTCTTTCTACTCTCCCAAGGTCTGGCTCTGATCATAATGCTCTTGTGCTTAAAAGATATGTTGATCACAATAGGGGACCTTTCCCTTTTAGATTTGAAAGTATGTGGAGCCTTTACTTGGACTTTGCTACTCTTGTAAAAATTTGGTGGGAGGAACCTATAAGTGGCACCCCTATGTATTGCCTGGTGGAAAAAATTAGTAGAATCAAGCAAAGAGTGAAAGGGTGGAATAAGGTGACCTTTGGTAACATCTTTGAGATAAAGAATACCCTGGGAAACAACTTAAAGGAAGTTCAAGATATCATGGAGGCTGGTCATGTGGATGAAGAGATATGTGCTAAGGAAAGAGACCTCAAATCTCAATGGTTTAAGATAAACAAAAAGGAGGAAATCTTTTGGAAACAAAAGTCTTGTGTTCAATGGATAACTGAAGGGGACAAGAATACTAAATTATTCCATCAATCTACATTGAAACATAGAAGTAGGAACAAGATCATATTGCTTTTGAAAGAGGATGGCTCCATGGTCTTCACCGAAAAAGAAATTGTTGGGGAAGCTATTAACTTCTTCTCCTCTCACCACATGGCCCCAGGTAATGTAAATCATATACATGATGACTTTCTTGAGGTGATCCCTAAAGTTATTTATGATCTTGATTTAAATAATATGACTAATGTTGTCTCTATAGAAGAAGTTAAAAAGGTTGTGTTCTCCTTTTGTGCTTTTAAAGCCCCTGGTCTAAATGGGTTTCCTCTTGTCTTTTTCCAGACCTACTAGGATATTGTCAAAAATGACCTATTTAATGCTACTAGAGATTTCTTCAGGTCGGGCAGGCTGCTAAACCAACTGAATGCCACCTTTATAACCCTTATTCCTAAAAAGTTTGATGCCTTTTCTATGAAAGATTATAGACCTATAAGCCTTTGCAATATGGTTTATAAAATCTTTTCCAAAATTCTTGTTTAAGGCTCAAACCGGTGCTTGACAAAATGATTGGCCCAAACCAGAAAGGTTTTGTCCAGGGAAGAAACATCCTTGATGCTATTATCTCTACTCATGAAATTATCCACTCAATGGACCATTCAATAAAGCCTGGGATGGCCTTCAAAATTGATATATCTAAGACCTATGATAGAGTCTCCTGGTCGTTTCTCTTTGTTGTCCTTAGAAGTTTGGGATAGAAGGTAATTTTTTTTAAGCCAATCTCTGTTTGTGTTACCTCCCCCATGTGCTCTATTTTGGTTAATGGTGTCCCCCAAGGCTTTTTCTCTTGTGGTCATGGTCTTAGGCAAGGTGACCCCCTCCCACCTTATCTTTTCATAATTGTTGTTGAGGTTCTTGGAAGGAATATTCAAAAGTTGGTGGACTCTAAAGCTCTAAAAGGTGTTAAATTTGCCTCGTCTCTTTTACTTGACTCCCACCAACAATCTGTAGATGATACTCTCCTATTTGGGGAAGCTGGGCTTTGGAAATAGGTTCTAAATGATTTGTTGTTTCTGGCCAGTTTATCAAATATGAAAAAAGCAAGATATACTTCTTTAATACTGATCAATTGGTTAAGGACAGAGTCGTGAAAATATTGGGATGTCAGGTAGATGTCCTACCTGCAACCTACCTTGGGTTACCTCTAATTTCCAAGAAGTTGGAAAATAATTACTAGAATCAGCTAATTGAGAGAGTTCAAAACAAGTTGGTTGGATGGAAGGGGAAGCTACTAAGCTTGGTTGGGAAGATCCAACTATTGAAAGCCTCCTTACAAAATATTCCTACTTACTACTTATAACTCTTCAAAATTCTTGCCTTCATAGGGGAAAAAATAGAACAAATTCAAAGAAGATTCATGTGTTTTGGGACTGAAGAAAAAAATAGATTGTCTCTGGTTAGTTGGGAAAAAGTGTGCACACCAAAAAGGGCTGGAGATTTGGGGATAAGAAGAATCACTTTGCTTAATAAATCCCTAACAACTAAAGTTGGATGGAACCTCCTCAAAGGTTCTAAAGACAGGGTGAAGATTTTCCAGGCCAAGTATTTGAAGAATAGGAACCCTAGCTATTTTCTCTCTACGACTAACCTGCCTAGTGGTTCTGCTTTATGGAATCATCAAGTGTTAAAATATAAAATGTGTTGAAACTGGGGGTTAGAAAGAGAATTGGAAATGATAAAAATATTGACTTTTGGAAGGACCCATGGATTGAGAATTCTAATTTGTCTTCAATTTATGGATTAAACCCTCTCAAACAAAGCCTAACTAGGATATGTGTCAAAAAGGTTTCAGACTATGTCAACTGGGAGATGGAAGAACCTAACTGGAAGGAACTCAATATGCTATTAAGAAGGGATAATTTAAGAGGTCGAAGATAGATCAATTGGGACCCGATCCTGTTAAGGTTTCACAATATTATTGGGGAGGGGAAGTGGTTTGATAAAGGAAGGGAAGATGAATGGGTTTGGAAGGGTAGCTCTTCAGGTTGTTTCTCGGTAAAACAGGCCTATGGGGAATTGGTTAAGCCAATGTTATACATCAGAGATCATCTCTAGGAAAAGGTGTGGATAAAGAGCTTGGTTCCTAAAAGTAATTTTTTTTGGTGGGTTGCCTCACACAGAAAAATTCTAACGATTGACAACTTGGTAAGGAGATTCCAATTGGTTAAGATATGCTCCCTTTGCAAGCAGGATGAAGAGTCAATAATGCACATCTTCTTTCACTGCCAGTTCTCAAGAGAGGTTTGGTCCTTCTTCCTACCGTTACTGCCCACTGACTGGGTGTTTCCTCACTCTATGAAGTTGTTTATAGAAAGTTGGTCAAATTGCCCCTTTTCCCATAAAGTTATTGTTGATCTTTGGAACCAGGTTCCCCCCTTTGTTACCTAGGGAATATGGAAGGAAAGGAATAACAGGATCTTCAGGGAAGTGGAGAGAAGCAAAAATGAGGTAAGCATGATAATAAAAACACAGACTAAGGAAAATATGGAGGTTGGAAGATACAATTTCTCCAAATTTTGGCCTAACTACAAAGAGTCGAGGATAAAGCAAATTCGGTGCATAAGAAAGGATCTTACTAACTTCAATTGGGCCAAGATGTTAACTAGAAAGTCTACAGTGTGGACCCATCCTCAGAAAGACTGGATAAAGTGTAACTTTGATGGGTGCTCCAAAGGCAACCTAGGTATGGCAGGGGTAGGGGGTTTGCTCAGAAACCACAAAGGGGAGTGCATTGTGAGCTTTGGTGTTAACTTGTGTGTTTGTTCCAATAACAAAGCTGAGGCTATGGCTATTTTTGGGGGCTTAAAGACTCTTAAGGAGTATGGCTTTATAAATTTTATTCTGGAAGGAGATTCTAAGTTAATAGTGGATATTTTGAATGGTGTGGCTATGCCCCCCTAGGAGCTAAACAATATCATTGATAGGTGGCTGGCCCTTAAGAGCTATTTTGCCAACTGTAAGGTTCAACATATTTATAAAGAAGGCAATAAGTTTGTTGATTGTGCTGCCAATGAGGCGTTGAGGTGTATGGGATGGACCTGTTGGATAAATAATAACCTACCGAAGTCTTTAAGGGATATGATTTTAAATGAAAAAATTGAATATGATTATAATTTACAAAGATGAAGTATTGAAGTTGTGTAGGACGCATGGGAGACCTTGTGTTTTTAAAGGAATGTAGATTAATGATGTTAATTGGGGTACAGTATTGAGTTTGATGATATCATTAGGAGGTAAAATTAATCATTATTTCCTTCCCAAGGTGATCAAGGATCACATGGAGAATTGTAAGTTGTGAAGGAATGTCAAATCTAATTGTGTCGATATGCCTAATGTTAGGCCTCCCCGTATTTGTAAAGATTTGCAAGGCAAGATTATTAATGAGATGTTAATTACTTACAATAAAAATGATGAGATCGTGGTTCCGAGAATTGTGTTGTTGGCTTCCCCTAAAAGAAACTTCTCGATTCCTCATTTTTATGGGCTTATTTTGTTACTTTGAGTAAGAGTGTTTTTTGCAACACGAATAAAGAGCTGAAGAGGTGGGTGGTTATGAGGAATAGTTTTCAACAGTCAAAAAATTTGAAGTGTTAAGATGGGTGGGCCGAGGAAACGCACAGAGCCTCCAAACTACTAGGTGCTCAAGTAGAATATGAACTTGTGGAGATTATTTGAAAATGCGGGCATGGTTCCTTTCTTTGAGTCTATGAAGGGCTACAATGAGAATCTAACTGCCAAGTTCACTAATTCATGGAGGAAAGGAAATGTTGCTATTGGTGTCATCAAGTTTGAAGTGACGACGAGGTTTATAGTAGAAGCTATTGGTTTATAGAATCAAGATATAAAGGTGGCAAAGAAGAGTGGGGCTGATTGCCAGATGTTTGTGGACAAGTTTTTGCATGACGGGGAGAATCTGAAACATTTCCAAAATGGGTATACTAGGTTAGAGATTTTGCCTCCCTATGCCCTGGTAAGTTTATTTTTCATGAGGTATTTTATGTTGGAAGGCAGATACATGTCTGTACATGCATATCATTTCTCATTACTAAATCATATTAGGCATGGTGAAAGAATTGATTTTCCTTTCTACTTATTGTCTTCTCTGTAAATTAATATAGAAAAAGGTGTTAGCCCTCCCTTGCATCAAGGATTGATGCTTGCTCTGTATAAGCACGCTCTTGCACTAAACCCTCATGGTAACCCGCTTGTTGCTAGAAATGACTATCCAAACCGCATTGATGGAGACAATGAGGAACCCCCTGTGGATGAAATCCCTGCTGATGTTCCTAATCCCTGCCCACCTCCCATTGTTGTTGATAGGAGGCTATTAATTCCAGCCAAAAGCCCTTCTTCTGTTGCTAATGTTTCGAATCCCTCAACCCCTGTGACTCAAAAAATTGTTGGTAAAGGTGTTTTTGAGACTGAGCTTGTGAAGGCAACCCCGAAGAAGAGAAAACACTCCCCTCTTCTCTTGGACTTACCCAAGTATAAGAAGTTTAAAAAAGATCCCAATCCTCATAAGGATGTCATTACTATTAGTGAAGAGGGTGTACAAACTGAGGATTTGAATAAGAACAAGCAGGGGCAAGGTAGTGGAGGTAGTGGTGGTTGTAGGTCAGCTCGCCTTGCTAAAGCTGCTTCTAAGGATAAAAAAGGAAAACAAAAAATCATTGTGTATGAAGAGGAAGACTTGGAAATTGAAGATTTCAAAGCCCAGGTGGATGAAGATTATGATGGGATGGATTTTGAGGACTCTACCTATGATATGGGGGAAGAGGAATTAGAAGAAGAAAATGAAGATGAGGATGAGGAGAAAATTGAGATGGAAGAGGACCAAAAGAATGATAATCTGACTGTCCTGGATGTTGGGAATACCGTCAATGAGATTAATACTGATGTTTCTAGAATGAATTTTACTTATTTGTAGGTACAGGTGAATGACATGGAGAAAGCCTTGGTGATGTTGATGAAGGTCACTAACAGGTTGATGTGAAGAGCGATGATGGGTGTAGTTTCTGGACAAACAAAAATTACTAGGGAGCTGGAAAAACTGGGGAAGTTTGATGATTTAAAGGTGCTGGATGATTCAGAGGGACCTGACTGGAGGGATTACATCTCCCTCATTGGTGAATATGGGGACTTGTTGAGAAAAGACAAGTAATGACTTTCTCTATTGATGTTGTTTAATGAATGCTATCCTCTTTTTGTCTTTTTGTCTTTTTGTTTCCAAATTCTGGACTGTTATTTCATTATAGCCTTGTTATGGTTTAGGACTACTTGGTATATGATGGATTTGATTAATGACCTTCATAGTTTTAAGTATTCTAGCATAAACTTCTCGTTTTTGATTAATTTTGGTTGGACTATGGTTATGGTGATGAATTATGGCCTTCGTGCCACCTTGGATGTTGTTTTTGATGCTAGTTGGTGGTGTTGTTTCCCACCCTATTTCTATTCCTTTTTGTCTATTTGGCTGTAACCTTGGGATCAGGGCCCTTTCCCTGCTTATCTAATAAAAAACAATAATTGAATATTGATTTTAATGGAACAATGTTAATATATATTATATAATAACATAAAATAATTTAACATAAGGGTTATTATTCTATGTAAATGAATAATTTAATAATTAGATGATTTGTTGATTTATTAAAATAATTAATGAAAGATAATTATAAATCTATTCCAATGATTTTAAATAGCTTTAAAGAGAACACATTTACCAATAATTGAATATTGATTTTAATGGAACAACACACACACACACACACACACACACACACACACACACACACACATATATATATATATATGTATATATATATGTATATATATATATAGACTTCTTGTTATTTGACAAGATGATGAATTCTATTAAAATCAATATTCCATTAATATATATATATATATATTAAACGATTTCTAACGAAATTTAATTAAAGTTATTAACCTCCCCAAAAGGGTTGGTTATAATTGAATTAATAGTTGCATTTTTTAATACATAATAAAATAATATTAATAATAAAAACATATCCATTTAAATAGCATCAATCACATAAATTAATATCAAATTAATAAAATTTAACAAACTCAACCTAATATTTTTTAATATTTACCATAACGAGAGAGCTATTATTTTAATTTAATTACTATAAGTTAAAATAATTATACTTAAAATTTAATCCACTTTAAATGACACATTTAAATAAGGATTAAAATACAATTTATATTTCCCTTTTAAGGGGCAAGGAATGAATCTTATTCATTGGATTAGATTTATTTTCACACTTTGGATCTTAGGGTAAGCTTCCAAACCCTAAACCTAACTTTTTTTCTCAAAAAAATAAATAATAATTTTTTTACCTTTTCACCTTTATTTATTTGCAAGGAGGCAATGAAAGAAGGAGATGAATGAAGAAAACAACTCTCATGGTTGTGTATAAATTTCATGGAGGGTTTTACTAAAAAATACTCATGAAAAACTCATCAATATATAATAGTGTTAGGGTTAGTGATGGCAGATCTAACAATTAAATGCAGATTTTATATAATAAACAGAGAAACTAAAACATGCATAGAATAAATCATAACACAGAATTTAACGTGGTTCACCCAATCTGGGCTACATCCACCAAACCGCAACCATCCAATACTTTTATTATCCAGTGAAAAACCTCATTACAATCTTGCGAATAATCGCGTTTTTCATCATGCTGAAAATACCCATCTGAACCCCTTTTTACCAAGCTTAGAAGCTTCCAGATTTTAGGGTTCTACAAAATCAGATTTTTTCTTTTTTCATTGATTTTTCCCTTTTTCTGTGATCACGTGAAAAAGTAGGAAGAAAATTTTTCTCGAGGGCTGCCACCCCCGAACCCCCACCCGGGGCCCGGCCCGGCCCCGGACCTCGGCAAGGTCAGGGGGCCGGGATGTACAATATACCATGGGCTATACAGTATAGCATGATCAGTCGCCACATACCAACAAATAGCACATCCAAGGATGGAAGTCTCGAGCAGGAGAATACCCATACACCTTGTTAAGTGTTAGAAAAATGTGTCTCAACCTTGCAATTACATAAGGTACTGTTGATACGAAAGCAATAGGGGGCGCCTCCCCCCCCCCCCGCTCCCCCCCAATGAGGAGTCTGAGGGGATCATCCCCTCGGCGGGGGATCCAAGGGCCGTGCGCCCCAACGGGGGCTTAGGGGCAACACCCTCGAAAGCTAAATTTTATTATATTTTTTTATTGTAAATCTAGACCGTTCATCATTAAGTCTCAGATTTGACAGTTGATATTTTGTTAGCTTGACTTGCCTTAGAAGACAACCCTATTTTATGAGGGCATTGTATTGCAACTATGTATTGTGATGTATTATGAGAGTCTTATAACAATCATGTTGCTTTTAGATCTCTAGTTGGTGATACTCCTGTGAGAAGATTGCTCTGCAAGTATATTGTAATCTTTGTGATTTCTGAATAATATATTGGGCAGCTTTTGGAGTGTGGGGTTTTTCTCCCGAAAGGGTTTTTTGTACGTAAATCACTGTGTTGTAGTATGCATGATATTTATGTTTATTTTCGTTTAAGTTTCTGTAACTATAGAAAAGATTTGTAAAGTTTTAAATTTTCCTCCTCTCAAGATTAGTATAGGAAGTTGTTCCACTACCTTAGCTTCCTTGCATTAAGGAGTGTAATTTGATCCCTAACATTTTCTTTGAATTCACTCCTATGCTATACCTTGGCCATCTTTAGTGCCATTTTCTTGGGTTGGGCAAGAGTTGGTTGTTGATGAAGTTGACATAAGATATGTTCTTCTTTTCATAGCGGGTTAATGCCTTTTGAATATCAATGGTTTCATATTTTGGGAAAGTGGGAATCCCAAACACCTTCTCTATCATATTTGAACTTATGTCCAACACTACTTCCCTAAAGGGTCCAATGATCCTCCTCTATCTTTGGTCATAATTTTGCACACATGTTAATACCAATTTAGGGGATTATATTGCTATAAGAAATGCGGTTGCTTTCGCTAATCTTGATTTTGCTAAGGATGTGGCCATGGTTGTTTTGTTCTCTACCTTGTGTACTCTCTGTAAGAACTCATTAATGTTTATATGCCCCAAATCGATGTCTCTGGAATATCTGTGTAAGGAGAGAATATTTTAGAGGGTGGGTGATATCCTTTATACTGGCACTTCATCTTTGATTCTTCCCCTTTCATATCTCCTACATAGTCAAATAATCACCATAAAACTCTACAAACTTTGAAAGAGTTATACTTGAGTACCTAAAAGTTTGGAAAGGACACCTCTCAAAGTATTTCTTCTTCTTGAATCTCTTGCGTTGGCTCTTCTTCTTCACTTTCTTTCTCAGATTCTTCAACTCCTAATTCTTTGTCTAAAACCACTTTAATATGCACTTCTATTTTTGAGACATCTATGACTTAGTGCCCATGGTTCTTTTCAAGAAAAAACAAACTTTCTTCCTCCATAATTCATTTTTTGCTTCTTCCTTTCTTGATGGTTTTTTTTTTGTGTTTGTTAAAAATTTTCTAGAAGGTTTTTTTTGAGGAAAATCTTATCTAGATTTTTCTCTTCATAATAGAAGTCTTAAGTGCCAAGGATCTCTTGATTTTCTCTTGCAATGATGAATGTTTGAAAGCTTTGACTAAACCTTTGAGGGGTTTAGATAATCTTTTTGCGAACTACATAATCAAACTTCTCTTAGTAATAGTAGGAACTATTATAGAAAGTTTTTGGAAATGAACAACTTAATTTTCTACAATTCCGTATTGTTTGAGCTACACTAACTTTTGAAAATCTACTTTCAAATGAATAGGAAATGTCCTTAAATACAACAACAAACACACAAATTCATACAAATACTGCATTGCATCAACTTAATGGCTAGTGGGAGAAAAGTGACAAGGTTCAAATTTAGATATTGAGTTTAAAAGTTTGAGGTTCAAATCCATGTGCCTCAAAATGACTTGAGTCAATTTCACACTCACAAATTTGAAGTAAGATGACAAATGAAAGATTTAGTGATCAAAACAAATTCCTAGGAATAAATGATGATGGAGATAGGTTAAGATAAGATTGTGAATTGAGTTTAATGTAGCCATATACCACTTATAAACTTATTATGAAATAAAATCAATCTAACCTCATGTCCTCATGCAACTGCTTAAGGGTGTTTTCTACTTAAATTTGAGCAGTTAGAGTGTTCCCATGCACAATTTTAACTATGAAAAAATAATAATTTGGAATCTTTTCCTATTTTAAAGGAGTTGTTTAGGAATTGAACATAAGTTGTAGAAAAAATGAGGGACTAGAAATAAGCAACAACTGCCCAAAAATGCTATGTGGCTTCACAAATTTCTTTCCTTCTTTTTTAACATTTGCCTTTAATTTTTTTCTCCAAATTTTAACGACACAAGTTATTTTTAATATTATTAATACATATTTAAAATGAATGCTTAAAAATAAGCAAAATACATAATTATTCATAGAGCTACCAACTCCACAAATAATTCCTAAATAAGTTGAACAATAACTCCTAACCAAAATAAACTAAACAACCACATGAAAACATGCCCTAATTAAAATAAATACAATATTAAAAAAACATAAATATAAAATTTTCACTATTAAAAAGAAATATTACTCTATCAAATCTATTTAAAATTATTAAACCTAACGAATTAAAAAAATCTTTCACTTCTATTTAGAAATAAACTTATTTAGGTGTAGCTATTAAAGGGAAAGCGAGATTGTTAGTTGCCAATTGAGGGCGGGATCACATCATCTTAGGTGTGAGATTGGTAAGTGGAAGATACCCAAGGAAACTTGAGAAGAAAGAACTTGCATCTTCTGCAATAAGGGGGCGGTGGAAACATAATGACACTTCATCATGGAATGCAAAACTTATGAAGATATCCGTATTCAACATGAAAATAGTTTGAAGGTTGACAATATGCATCGGTTATTTGAGGAATATAAGATTAACCAGACGACCAACCTTCTAGTCAAAATTAATAGTAGGAGATCCGACTTGGAAAAGAGAATGAAGACAAATTAAGTCTGTTTATTTTGGTCCCACAAACTATTTAGTTTTGTGAATGGCATTAAAATCTTTCATTTCATTTCATTTCATTTCATAACATGATACCACCAACACACCAATTAAACTTCAATCCTTTTAATGATTTTAAAAGTCCCCACACACAGTCCTCTAATAAAAAATAAAAAAAAAATCTTAAATAAAGAAATTCTGTTGGTTTGTTGCTAATGAAAACGCCCACGATGGAACACTATCAAAGCTAACACCCCTTTACCGAGGGTAAAAAGCTCCCCCACCATTGAGAAAAAAGCGGTAGATAAAACCCTTCTAAAACCCTTTACTATGTTAGGGCTGAAGCAGGGCATTCCAATGCTTAGTAAAACATCCACATAAAACTTAAATCTGTGAATATTCTAAAGTGAAAAAAAATTAAGCTTAGGCAAGCAGAAATGGAGCCACTTAGCTATGGCGAGGTAACATATCAAACTCTGCTGTTTCCTTTGCAACCTAATTAATAGTATATCGTTTTACTTCAGCTATAACAAGCGCACATTTAAGCTCTGTAATTTGATCATCCCTGCTTAGATACATGAACACGTTTCTGTCTTGCATTAGTCGATAAGATTTTAACTCGTGACTAGTTGTTTGGAAATGCCTGTACAAGCCCATTTGGGACTTGAGATGAAATGAATACGTCTGGCCAATATTTGAAAAAAGATATCACCTAGTACAATTTGTCAATTTATGCTAAACAGACTAGATCTGGCCTTCGATTAGTTTAAACTATAAAATGCTCAATGGTTTACATCTAATTATGGAGATGGGCCACTGTAGGACAAGCTTAAGTGGTCATTATTTCATTCATAGCGGATACTCTGGTTCAAATTCTCGGGAGACTTGTTAAGTATTGAAAGGGTCGTTCCGAATCCAGTTGAAGGGGATATCCATATTGGTAAATACTTGAGATTTTTTATAACTTAGCTCTGAGTTCCAATCCCAATGGAGACAAGTTAAATATTGAAATTGGGTGAAATAATGCATCCAAGTCGACTTTGATGAAAGATATATCGCTTAGGTGCAGCATCTAAGCTGAAGCTTACCTGTCAAGGAAAATTTACCAGTAATTTCTTTTTGTAAATCTTAAAAAATCAAAGAGGAGCAACAAACCTTTCGAAGATAAATTACTTACATATATTATTCCATATAAAAAGTAGTGTGGTAATTTGCATAATCCGAAACTTTGTAGGGAAGAATATAAAAGCTTGAATGATCATTCTTTTCGCTAGTAATTGGCTAGGGCTAACCCTTTTGAGGTGAGTTTGTTGGGTTTGTGTGATGATTGCTTTAGCAATCAGCTGTATTATTTGAAGTCACTGGGATTTCTCTTCTCCAACAATTTGCCCATGCTCCCTTGTACACAATTTCTCAGCAGCCGAGCTTTGAATTCAGATGCGCTAATAATTATGAGTTAGCATTTGTGCCTCGAGGCTTATAACTCAAAGCCAAAACAAAATTCATAATGCAGATTAAGGGTTTTGTACCGAGTCCTAAATATAGAATTCATTCGAGTAAATGCTGAATAATAAGTACACCTGGTGCGTGATCAAAGGAGTTGGCGAGGCTAAGATGTATCATAGGTAATTGTCCAATGACTCATACCTATCAAACACTCAACCAAGATTAGATTAAAATTGCTACTTGGCAAAAACATATAAAATACTTAATATTTTCTCTCTTAAAAAAATATGTTCGTAGTTAGGTGTGTGATACATGGGCATCCAAGTTTGTGAGTGATCTTGCATCACCAAAAACAATTATATATATTAGTTTTGGTTGTTTGTTTGATAGGTTTTTTTTTTTCTTCCAGCATGTAAACTTAGAAGCTATGTCCTAAGGTTCAAGTTCGTCTTCATGTTTGGCAACAATAAAATTTAGATGAAGTTCGGCAAGGAGAAAATATACGTGATTAAATTCACCTTATATAAATTTGATTTTCTTAAAAATGTAAATAATATATCCACAAAATTATCAAAATAGTTTAACATTGCTAAATAGGAAGTTTGGGTAAATCGGTACAACTTTTTTTTATTTTCCTAGGTATAGGTACAGATTTGTGTATAATAATTTATTTTTAACAATATAAATATGTAATTTTATAATATTGTATTTATATTTATTTTTTAAATTTATTCATATATTTTTGTTAATAAAATAAATTATTTATATATATATATAGAAATAAAAATGATATATTATATATAAAATAATATAATAATATAGTAAAAATATATAAATATAATATATTTTCTACAATATAAACTTGTAATTTTATCTATATATATTCATATTAATAAAATACCAATTAATATATACAAATAAAATTAATATATTACATATAAAATAATATTAAAAATATATAAAAACATAATATAACTAATTTTTTTGTTGTTGCTAAGTTGCAGCCTAGGGGCTGTGCCATATATCGATTATGAAAATAAGATTACATATTGTTCTGGGCTGTTGTCCTTTCCTTTATAAAACCTAGGAGGCCGAACCAAAATCCTGGTGGCACTGTAAAAGAAAACTACTCATAGATTAATATCCAGGCTGCCTAGTATTATCCTTAACTAAACATGACTAACATAATCAAACAAACTATGCTATTAGCCATCAACCCTAACCTCAAACTTCCTACCCTAGTTGAACAAACTCATGCATCCAATCGAAATTGAATATAGGCTCCATATTAGTGATCTCTTCAAAAATTCACATCCTTTTCCTCCCTTGGCTTTGTGTTGCATCAAAGTGTGGTTCGAAAGTTTGCAAGGAAAGGGAACCACTCGACAACAACTACTTCTTCCAGAAGCTTCTTGATGTCCCTCGGTTGTGGAACACCAACTCCTAGACGTGCCACTTAAATCACCTCCTCCAAGTCACCCAAGAACTTCTTTATGAAGAGAGTCAATTTAAGCGCCTCAACTATATCCTTTGACTCATCAAGATTGGACAAGGACACCACAAATCTTGAAGAAATATCGATATTTACCTTATATCGACATTTTTCCACCATTAAATCTTCTCCCAACACCCATTTGACCACTCTCAAAATGAGCTCATTGTGCTCTTTAAGCACCATCTTCAACCTTTGATTAGATATTGCCCCAAGAAACGCCAATTGTCGACATGGGCAGACCAATCTCACAGGAGTATCCATTATCGAAGAACCAAAAAAGCACCAACACTCATTCAAAATGCTTACCATTCTCTATGTGCTTGAAGATATATGCTTGGGAAGAGCTCCTCACACGTTTTGCTCCCCATTCTCTATGTGCTTGAAGATATAGGCTTGGGAAGAGCTCCTCGCACGTTTTGCTCCCCATTCTCTATGTGCTTGAAGATATAGGCTTGGGAAGAGCTCCTCGCACGTTTTGGCATAGATTGGAGTGTGGAAGAATGATTACACCATCCCACACTCAATCTTGCGAACATCACCCTCACGAGCAAAAGGATTGAGGAAAGAATTTGCTTAAGTTCTCAAAGTACTTAGGCACCACTTGGCAATGAGTCGGCGAGGTGGCAGACCAACATGCATCCTGCCAACACATGTCATTAAAACTTTCCTTTAATCCTCATGTGCCTTGGACCACGAATATCCGTCATGGGTAGGATATGTATAGCCTGAGTGTGAGAAACACAAATTATCGTGATGGCACATTTATTGCTTTGCTGTCACAACCCCTATGAACAACTGGTCACATCAGCAACCAGATTGGTTGGTGCATCGACCTCTTTATTTCCTTCCCCGAATATGTGACCGACCATGAACTCATCAAAATCTTTTAGCACCTTGATACAGTTAGTCAGTAAATTGTTTAGTTTCTAGTTGCACGTTTTTTCCTTACAAATGGCGTTTATTATGAGGAGAGAATCGCCTTCAACCATGATTTTCTTTATCCCAAGTCTCACACCCTCATTCAGCCCATGCAACAAGGCTAACATTTTGGCTTCGTTATTTGTCCCAGGTGGCAACAAAATGCTTAATTCTTTGATCACTTCACCATTATGATTTCTAAAGATGCAAGCAACCCCCGATATCCTAGGGTTCCCTCTGGAAGCATCATTGAAAGTCAACTTGATCCATCCTTCCTCTAAGGGTCGCGAAACTGTATTTTCCCTTAGAATGACAATAGACTTAACTCTATCGACCCCATGAGTGGGAAAATATAAATAAATAATATTAAAAATATATAAAAACGTAATAAAATAAATAATATGAAGAGCATATAATAAAAAAAATACATATAAAAATATGGTGCTTTTGAAAGCTCCAAACCTTTAGTTTGCTAGGGTTTTTGCGCCCAAACCATTGGAAGGTAGCTCCTCTTGTTTTGGCAACCGAATAGCTTCTGTCCACCTCAAACCTCCAACGTCCTTTGCAAATGGTGTCGACAATTTCAACGGTTTTAGTAGCAATGGTGATGGAATGTTCGACACTTAAAATGGTTTTTCTTATCCAGATTGTGTTGCTCGCGATGCCCTTAATAGGGGATGAAATCCTCTACTTGGGATTTGCGCCCTAGAAAGACAATGGAGCCTTCAGACTTGGGGGAAAATTTCGAAGATCACATGAACAAGACTATCCCCTTCAAACCAGCCAATTCATCCCCAGTTCTAGAGTTCTCTGGGGAGGTAAAAAAAGAAGTAATTGAAAGCGAGATTATTTTGCGCCAATGGTTTGATTGGACAATCCAATTGCTTGTGGCTTGGTCTCCCCGAACTGCACAATTTGATTACTAATGCACGGTAGCCTTTAATGAAAGGTAATTTGGAAGTTTATCCTTGTGCTCGTGGTTTTTTCATTGTGGTTTTTTATTGTGTGAAGGATCGGGATGCTATCCTCTATGAGTGTTGGATCTGGGGGCAACACATGCTTGCACTCAAACCTTGGTACCCTAAGTTTAACCCTTTCATCAAATCATTGAAAGTGAAGCTTATTTGGGTTCGTCTACCAAAGCTACCATTACAATTTTGGTTTGATTCTTGCTTCGAAGCCATTAGAAAATCCTTGGGCTTTTTTCTAGTTGTAGATATAGACACCACAAATTTCACTCACACTACCTTCGCTTGTTGATATGGATATTTTGAGAGATCTACTTGCTGGCATCATCTTCAAAGTGGCTGGCCGCTGTTGGTCACAATCTTTGGATTATGAAGGCTTACCCATCTGTTGTCGTAGATGTTTTGAAATAGGACACACTGCCAAGGATTGTTCTAGGCCCAAGATTAAAGTTGACTGCCAAGGTTCTCAGTGGATAGGTGCTCTTCCACATCATTACATCGTGGATGCTTCCACTCTATGAAGGAACCAAAACCTTTGCTCAAATCTCCTCTGGGTAAGTAGATGCCTTTCCCACAGTCAGTGGATTTAGGTGTTATTAATCCAATACGTGGTTAAGAATTGCAAGCACACAACATCACAAGAGATGACAAAGCAATGGTTGGTGTGCAAAATAAGAATCAAGATCCTCTCAAAAATGTTGAAGCTTTAGAATGTACACTTTCTCTCGCTTTAGGCAATTCTGAAGAGTGGATAACAACGACAAAGAAAAGTAAGAATGTGAAAAACATTGATAGTAGAGACAAAATAAGGCTACACTTGTTGAATTTTGCATTCATGGACCAGATAGGATTTGAACCTAGGACCTCTCATTTGCCGCTGGAGTGCTCTATCATTGAGCTACCGACTCACTTTGTGGCCGGTCCATCTTCAGTTCAGGTGTATCTTTTTTCCAACATCCCCCCATAAGCCACATTTGCTGGGCTTGGGGCTCCTAGCCTGGTCTGGCTCTGATACCATAGAGCACTCTAGCGGCAAATGAGAGGTCCTAGGTTCAAATCCTAGCTGGTCCATGAATGCAAAATTCAACATGGCCAGACCAGGCTAGGAGCCCAAGGCACAACAAATGTGGCTTATGGGGGGGTGTTGGAAAAAAGCCACACGTGAACTAAAGATGGATCGGCCCACTTTTTGCGATCACAACCATTCAAAAACAATCTTTGCGATTAAGAGTACAAAATTTTAGGTTTAACAATGATCTTTTCAATCAACGTTGCAACCATTCAACAATGATCTTTCCGATCAATTGTACAACTTTTACATATATGAGCGCTCCATCATTGAGCTACCGGCCCACTTTGTGGCCGGTCCATCTTCAATTCAGGTGTGGCTTTTTTCCAACAACACTCACAAATAAAATTGTGTAAAAAAGATACATGAGATTACCTTATGTTCTACAAGGATTATCTTTCCTTTATTCTGCACCCTTGTTCATAGGTTTGATGCATTTTATTTTATTTTATTCAATTTTAACTTATGGGAGTGGTCCTCAAGGCCACAATTTATCGATCAAAAAAATAAAAAATAAAAACATTAAGAACATATTAAATTAATAAATATAAGATTTCTTGAGTAAAACAATACATGCCCAAGAGTTATTGAGGGTGAGGGATTCCCTTGAAGGAGTTGTCAATGTTGAAGTGGAAGAGGAAGTGAGAGGAGATGATGGAGCAGATGGAAAAGAGAGATTTGAATTGTGGCCTGCAAGCTATAGAGATTCCATCTATCTATGCGATCTGATCCAGTGGGCCAATCAGAAGGTACCCATGAGTGACCCAGTTTGATGTAGAACCCTAGGGATCGATCGATCGATCAATAAGGACTGCTATTTTAGTTCCTTCGAGGACATCATTGAATCCCATTCCCTTCACTATGCGCTTTGCCCAACAAATCTATCTCTCCATTTACGAACTATATAGGTGATTCATGATCATGTTGTAAGTATCCACTAAAAACTACTATTGAGGAAGAGAGGGAGAGGGTTGAACGACACTCTCAAATGCTTCATGCAAACCCATGCGGGATACATAGACAAAAATCGTATACATTTGAATGAATATATGTGGACAGATAACTTTTAAGACCCAAAATTTTTATAGGGAAAAAATGAAAAAGATTAATACCTCTTGCTGCAATGATACAAAAAAATGCAAAAGGAAACTTAAAAAAGTTTTTTTAAAAATAATTATAATAAAAAAATATTGCCCTTTATTTGTATGAATATTTTGAGAATTCAACAATTTTTTGGTAATGTTTTGAAATTTTCCAGATTTCAAACTTCATGGCCAAAAATCGGTGAACCCTTTGACTTAGCTTAGAAGGCTGCTACAAGTTTGAAATAGGTTGCTATGGGTCACCACAAGTCAGCTATAGACTACTATAGGTGTTGTATAGGCTGTTGTAGGTGCATTGCAAGCTGCAATAGATGTGTTGAAAGTTGCTGTGAGCTTCTCCCTCGTTGCCTCTTCCAATAACAACCCTTAGGATTATCATCTTACTCAATGGGAATGTCCTCCCCTAGGCTTGATTAAAATTAATGTTGATGGTGCTTCAAAAGAAAATCCTAGAAATGCTAGCATGGGAGGTGTTTGTCATGATCATAATGGCATAGTTAAGTTTTGGTTTGCAGTTAGTCTAGGTGTTGGTTCTAATAATTTTGTGGAGGGTATGGCCATTCACCAAGCTCTTTTACATTTCAAACAAAAGCATTTTATTGATATTATTTTGGGGTCTAAATCTAAAATCTTGGTTGATCATTTCAAAAGAAAGTCTTCCTCTCACTTCAAGGAGTGGTAGTTGAATGAATGTAAGAAAGATTATCAATATCCTCATTCATGGTTTTAATGTTGTTAAGTGGAATCATACTAGAAGGGAAGGAAATTAGGTTTTTTGATTATTTGGCTAAATCAACATCTAATTGGAATGACATTAAGGTTGATACTGGAAATTACCAGGATTGCCCTGTTTGGGATATGAGTAGACACTTTAGTGATTTTGTGAATGTTGATTACAATGTTTGTCAAGATTCATGATTCCTTTTGCTGTGTTTCTTGCTGATGTGTAGATTCTTTTGTTGTTTTTCCTATTTATTCCACCATGGTTAACTTTAGTATTTACTATTTTCAATTGGTTTTCCTATTGGTCCAGTTTTTTAAACCAAAGGGTAAACATTACTTTTGATACTCATAGCATGTATAATCTTCAAGAGAACAAATGTTTATGCCCTGTCTATGGGGTTTGGAAGTTTCCTTCTCGCTTGCTGATTGTCTATTTCCAGTCCATTTGAATTTTCTTGATTCTTTGGAATTGGTGTGCCATGAATCTTTTTAAAAAGACTGACCTACCTTGTAATCAATTATTTTTTTAATATATTGTTTTGCCTTTATCTTAAAAATAATCTCCAAGCCTCCAACATTTATCAATTTAAACTTTCAAAAAATGATTTTTGTTTTTAACTTTTATCGGTTTAAAAAACAAATCTAATTTTTCTTATTCTTGAGAGGAGGAAAACATTTGAAAACTCTTGCAATTTAAAAAAAACTAATTTTTGTTGCTGCACTGGGGAAATTGTATAATCACTGGAGTAATATTTGGGGTTTTGACTAATCTTTTTCCTTGTGAATTTTGCATATTTCTACTTGTATTAGGGTCTTAATGTACAGGAAACTTTTGCTTTTCAAATATCATGTAAAGAAAAATAAAATGTTGAGGAGAAATTCAATCCGTAAGTTTATTTGTTATCAAATTTTCTTTGTTTTAAAAGCTTTATTTTGAAGTTTAAGCCTTGGCGTTTAAAAGAGGGAGATTTTTTTGTTGATCTAGATTCTACATATAGGAAAAAAAATTGTCCAAATCTAATGCTTTAGGAATCCCAAATATGTCACATACGTTGTATTCTAATAATGTTTACAGTCAAAAAATGCAGCAGCTATATCCTTCTAAGCAACCCCGCAGTTAATGAACTAGAATCTGAAAATTCCAGACACTGTCAATTTTAGCCATTTTTTAAAATAGTTTTATTGGTTGAAGCTGTCTAGTGCAACTCCAGTGGTCCATATTTTAAATATTCCACAACATCATTTGCCCATATTTACATTCGTAAACAGTCACTGTTTTCTATACTTCACAATATTCACTTGCAACTTTACTTCCCCATATTGCTAAATGGAAAAATTCTAAGTGGTTCAGTGTGCATCACCTCTTTTCTTGAGAGAGGTTAGAGGCAACAACAAATTAGAAAACTTTAAGTGCCATGCTGATTACTGATTTGATTTTTTGGTATGGATTTACATTTTCCAGCAAATTGATTCATTTCAAATCTCAGTGGTATGTTGGATGCCAAACAAGTTTAAAACCTCTGTTTGATAGAGGCTACTATAAATAAGAAATTTCAAATTTGCGAGTGTTAACTTGGTCACCCAATGTAATAACTACCCTAGAATTTTTTTGAAAACTACTTCAACTGAAATGAGATTACAATGCAATATGCTTTTCACTTTTTGATCACCCAGTTCCCGTGACGGCAAGGTGAGAGCATACGGTGAAAGGATCTACATATCAAAGTAAATTGTAGCAGCTAAAAGTAAAGCACTTGGTGGCAAGCCAACCAATACCACTTATTCAATGGAGTGCATATGAAATACTAGAAAGGAAATACACTTCATGCTTAGTACAATGAAAATGACAACACTTCCACTTATTCAGTGGGGACGCAAACACAATGATACCACTTGTTTGGTGGGGTGAGTAACAACCAAACCATCCACTTATTTAGTGGGAATCCATAGAAGCTACCACTTGTTTAGTGGGGTTAGTTCAAGAGTTTGTGCCAAAATACACTGGTAGTACTACCATCTAGTGTTTACAATGTTAGCCCACATGCAACGATATCAAATGGAGATGTATCGGGTGTAAGTGAAATGCTGATAAAGGAAAGTACTGTTGATATAAAGTGCTGATGATAAACAAAACTATTGTAACACCCCAAAATGAGCCAAAATCATAAACAAACCCACCCAGTTTGAAACAACAGCAATATACCTTATGTGAATAATGAAGAATATGCTAGTGCAGGTCTGAAAACACTTGTTCTTTGCTGGTAACAGGATCTATTCAGGTCTGATATGAATTTACAGTGTTGGGTAAGCTCTAACCAGCTTAGTAAACCACCCAAAATCATGCAAATGTAATGAGATACACCTCCAAAGTATGTAACGAGCTTCATTAACCCTAGGTGCCATCACCCAAGCAAGAATAAGCAAGAAAAGAAGGGTGATTTCACTACCAGCTATCATTCCTCAGCCTGGAAGTGGTATGGTACCTGGCCGTACAAATCTGCAACAACACCTCTGAAACTCCTTTGAACCAGCAATGAGACAATGAAATATGGGGCGATCAGGTCTGAAGAACAATATTCATCAGTTTTGAAGGCTTATTGAAATGAAAACAACTCCCAACGTGCTACCAGTGATTGCCAATCTGCCTTGGAATGGTATGACTCAGCAGAAGATAAACCACTAAAAAAGTTTGATAGCAAACACTCCAAAATCTGCAACTCAAAACACATTAAAAACCTCCATATTTGCAACCCAAAATTTGAAACTTCAACTTGTAGCTCAACAATGATCCCTGGATGAAATCACATCATCTTGCTAGGGGGGGTTTTGGTCCCCAAAACTAGAAATCTCAAGAGGGTTTTCATCCTCAAAATATTTTGGAAGAACTTAGGTTCATTCCAGCAGCATAACGAAATAATATTCACAAGTCTCACCTCACAAATGAGCCCACATCCTCCTTATATAGCTTTTTGGAGGGAAATAGTCGCAATTTTGAAATAATAGTTCCAATTTTCACCAAAATGACCTTTTAGAAAGGTAAATAATATTTGAATATGCAAAAAGGCCCCACATGTCCCAGGCGTCCAACTTTGAATGCACTTTAACACCTTTTTAAAGAGATATTACATTTAAGTTGTCACTTTAATATTTTAAAATTAGAAACTTAAGTGAATATTTAAATTATTTTACCCAAGTTGCGGAAAGCACTGAAGCAGCATAGAAACCAAACTCTGATCATACCAACATGATACTTAAGACTTGGGGGGATGATCGGAGGTAACTAGGTGACTTACTAAAAATAGACTACTCCTCCAAGAAGTTTGGAGAGTTCTCAAAAGGTTCGAAATCAATTTTGAAAGTGTCATGAGGATCCACATCACCAATTGAGCTCATTGCCAAAGAATAACACCCTTGCAATATTGAACCTGTGCTCTCCAAGAACTTTGGAGTTCCCCTTTACTCACCAATTAGCCAACGAAAAACTTGGAAATGGGCTAATCGTCCACCAATTGATTATGCTTGAGAAGGGGACATGACAACCAACACCTTAGTTTGGAGTTTTAGTGTGAACCGATATATACAAGTAATTTGATCTGTGTTCCATATTTTAGTAGTAGGCAAGCTCTGTTGCATGTCTTTTGGGTTGTGGCTTGCCTTCATTGGTTTTGAGTTGGTAATGTGCAGGGCTCAAATGCTTGCACTTTCTTGTTACAATTGTCTGGGCTTAGATCCAACCCTCTAGCAAAGCTCCTTGAGTGCACACCATAGATCACCACCTCTGGTGTGTGCTTGTAAAGACCCTTGGCCAAAATGATGAAATTTTCTCAATTATGCACCGTTTGACAATGCAAGCATTTTGTCAAACAGTTTACTTGCAAGCTGATTTGAGTTGGTTCTAGTTGGTGTTTAAACAAAATTTGTATGCATTAAACTTATCTAATAAAACATTCCACTAATATGAAGGAATCAACAGTTACTTATAATCATTGCATCCAATAGGTAAATGACAATCATAACAGAAAAATATGACAGAGCAAAATATACTTATCTCAAGGAGACAACATTGGCTGCATATTTCTAATATCCAAATTTCAATACAGACTATTAAATGGAGTAAGTTCAGTATATATATATATATAAAGCACCTTTTGGAATGATACAACCGACACTTTGACGGCTTCGTTACCACTGGAAGTTGACACCAACATCGATAGTTTGACTTGTTAAGAATTCCCACGACATGAAGTATGCGTACACACTACACAGTTATAATCATCACTTCACTCCCACACATAAGGCGTTTGCTATAAGGAGGAATCGATAGCAATGTAGAAGGTGGCAGTTAGACTGTTCTCCACGTCACACAAAAGCTCCCTTATAATATGCGGCTGGCCAAAATATAGAGCTGCGATGCATCAATTACCACGATCCCCTTGCACTACAACACGGCCAAAGGTAATCTGTAGATAACTATTAATAGTGACGTCCCAGGCAAATAACACGACCAGCTTCACAATGAAATCTCCTTTGCGTAAGAATTATAAAGTTTTCCATTACTCATTAATTATGAATGCCATGAATTCATTCTTCAATATCTTCAATCAATCAAAACATTAAAGGCAATGTTGATATAATATGATATAACCTTCATTTGCTAGAATCAACGCCCAATATAGAATCAAACATTCAAATATAATATGAATCCCCTCACTTGAATAACTCATGAATTCAACCAGCAATAATAATATTCAATATTGATCACCCAGACTGGAAGACCAATATATTCGATTAGCAATAGAGAAATAATCCTCTGAGTGCATATATCTGATACATTTGGATAAATCGATGACTCCTGCAATTTTGTCTCCAAAGGAGACTCACGAAATTGATCAAATCCCATAGGCTAGGGTGGAATCGTTTCACCATCGAAACCTCAAAACCTCAAGCCCGAGAGCTGTTAGCAATACAAGAAGAAATATAAACTCCAATGATGAAAAATACATTCCCGAATGCACCCTTTTGTAGCCTCCTGTGAAATAACTGTTCCCTCACAAATATTTGAATATTTAACTTTAGGAGGGAAATAAAGTGACTTTACAAATATTGTTGGTCCCACTTAAGTTACTTAAAAATAACATTAATTAATTAATAATATTCGTAATATTTGCTTGAGAGGAATAAAATTGATTAATTAATAATTAATTCCCTTAATTTAATTATTGGCTTACGGGAATTAGATAAGCCAATAAATTATCTGGACCATTAATTGGAAGGGGACATTACAGTGCTACTGTAGTAGTCACGCCCAAAATGAATGTACTTATGTCATTCCTTTTGATTGTCTATTTCCAGTCCATTTGATTTTTCTTGATTCTTTGGAATTGGTGTGCCATGAATCTTTTTAAAAAGACTGACCTACCTTGTAATCAATTATTTTTTTAACATTATTTTTTGCCTTTATCTTAAAAAAAAATCTCCAAGCCTCCAACACTTAACAATTTAAACTTTTAAAAAATGATTTTTGTTTTTAATTTTTATTGATTTAAAAAACAAATCTAAAATGTCTTATTCTTGAGAGGAGGAAAACATTTGAAAACTCTTGCAAATTAAAAAAAACTAATTTTTGTTGCTGCACTTTAAAAAAAAAAGCTTGGGTGCATGGTTTACTACAGTCTTCACAAAATCAATTCTGAAGTTTTAATTCCCAATCACTAGCTTTTGCCCAATTGTGATTTCCTCCAATTCCATTTGGCTCTAATTTTCAATTGTTATTTGGAAATGATGTCACTACAAGGCAAGCTTCCCTAGCTGCTCTCATATTGTGTTAACAAGTTGACACTTGAACTACTATCAATCAGTCTTACTGAACCCTTGATCTTTCAGTTGAGTGTCATCTTCTTGGCCCTATCATCACTGGCTCTATTCATGAGAAAGTTGCTATTGCTCACATCACCCACCCTTGGATTGTTTACAAATACCTCATGCATCATTGCATCAATATTCTTCAAACACCCCATGGTTCTAAATACCTGGTTCACAGCTTCAATTAGTTTTCTCAAAAGCATGGATCTGCATCTGGCACAATACCTACAATTGGTGTTTTCAAACTAATAGCCACTTTGGTTTGCAACGTTTAAGCAATCGGTGTCTCCTTTGGGTGATATTACACTTATAGATGCTCCATAGGATGTTCGTCAATCCACTTTGTCTTTCTTATCTCATCTCTCCAATCTCCATGCCAAAGCTATTCTTTATCCAACTTTAAACTCTCTTGTCAATGTCCCTCGGTTCCCTTTATTCACTCACCTTTCTATCCTTATCTTACTTGTTAGCTTGTTGACACTCCTTTAGCTGATCCTTATTTGGTGCTGCATTATCATACATTGCATTGTCCATTTTAGTGCTTTGTTTCACAAGATAAGCTCTTTAATCCTTTCCGACATAATTGACTGGTGTGTTTTGAGCATGTGTCATCAATATGCCATAGACTACATTAATGACATGAGTTCTTAGTATTAATTTCCCACTCAAGACATTTTGAATCAATGTGGTCCCATTTACCACACTTGAAGTGCCTGTTATCCCATTTACCACACTCGAAGTTCTTCATGCTAGGTCGATCCTTTGCATCTGCTGGTTGGTTTTTAATTTTGAGATTGATTTAGGTTTCTTCCCACATTCCAAGACCTCAAATCATCATCTATTGCACAAATTGCTTCCTTCTCTTAAGTGCCTAGTTTCTGTCTATTATGTATGTATTCCACTACATTATATGCAATTTTTTTACAAGTTTGATGATATTGACAGTCATCATTTGGGCACTCATGCTGAGTACGGCTTCCATTCTTACAGTTACTGCACCATACATGTTTTCTAACTTTAATCTTTGAAATAGCTACTTTTTTCATGAATTTCCATAGTGCTTGTACCGCAAAAGACTCCTCACTCTTCTAATAAGCAGGCAATGCCAAGTCATCTGTTTTATCTTCACATTTAAAAAAAAAAAGATTCTATTTACTGGTTCAGTGCATGTGTGTGAGGTGTATTGCCTTCATCTTCTTTTGTTACTTTGGTAACAGTCCACCTAAGAGCAATCTCTTAAATAGACAATCTGTGGGTGATGTTTTATCTTTTTCAATAGATATTTTAGTTTCAAATTATATATTCAATATTTGTTTGTTTTGAATTATAAACTTTAAGTAGAATATCACTAACATCTTGTAACAAACTAAATATTGCTTCAAATGCCTCTCTAATCTATCTCAAGTTTGAACGTGAATAGCAAGGAATCTTTTAATTAATTGCTTTAGATGTTTCTCTAATGTATCTCATGTTTGAACATGAAAAGGAGAGATTTTTTCTACCAATTATTAGCTCTCTTTAAGAGCTATGGGGAAAGACTTTATCCAACAAGGTCTTATTTGCTATCTAGTAGTGCATGACAGTTTTTCTTGTTTAACTCTAATGCTAAAATAATTGAGATGATCAATCCTTAATTTATTGATTCGACTGTTATCACTTACCAGCTTTCCAAACTTACTGGCTGTACAGTTAACACAAACAAAAAATGTAACTTTATGCAAAAGTACCTCAGAAAAATGTGGGCCTCAAATAACCCCTTAACCTCTAATGATCAAGAGGGATCAAGAGGATTGGTGCTCTAATAACTTGCCATTCCTATGTTTCCATGTAAAGGAAGTGACCTAAGGAATCAAACAATCTTGCAACTTGTTACATCTGACCAAAAATAGGAGCTACTCTAACAATGGCAGAACAAATGAACCATAGATTTCACTTATAATTAATTTACTTTGAGAATTCTAGTTGTGCAAGATAACTTTGTTAGCGGCTAGGTCTAACGTGTTAGGGAACTCTCTGATGTGTCATCTTCTTATGATACTTTGGTAAAAATCCTTGTACAATAATCTCCTCAATTGACAATTGGTGGGTGAAGTTTTCATCTTTTTTAATCTTTGTTTCAAATATATATTTGTTTTGATCTTTTATTGTTTTGAATTATAAACTTTACCTATAATCACACTAACATTTTGTTACAAAGGAAACATTGCTTCAAATCCTT
Organism: Sequoia sempervirens; assembly: GCA_007258455.2. Taxonomy (NCBI): domain Eukaryota; kingdom Viridiplantae; phylum Streptophyta; class Pinopsida; order Cupressales; family Cupressaceae; genus Sequoia; species Sequoia sempervirens. Next base: position 270,612 of record VDFB02082573.1, read on the forward strand.
CTCTAATGTATCTCATGATTGAACATATATAGTGTAATGTCCCCTTCTCAGCTGTGTTAAGTGCAGTTGGCCGTTAGCCTATCCCAGAGGCCCGTATGCTAGTGGGAAGCAGAAATTAGGGTTTCCTATATTCTAGAAGAATGCTTTGGCAGTTTTGGGGGTTTGCATGTTGGAGTTTGGCAGTTTGGATTTTGGATTCTTTCTGGGTTTTCAGAGTGCTTCACAGTGGTATGACATGCAACTGCATCAGGTTACTTTTTTGGACTTACTATTTTTAGTAAGTTACGACGGTTGCTCAGAATGTGGTTAAAATGCATTTGAAGTCATTTACTATTTTTAGCAGTATGCTATTTATAGTAAGTGCTATTTTTAGCAGTGCTATTTCTGGTAGTGTTTCAACAGTTTGGTACAGTGGCTATATCTGGCAGGGCAGTATATTCAGTTTGGTCTCCAACATTTGTGGTGCTAGTTTTGGCAAGTCTAATATTTGGTGAATATAAATGTTAAGTGAAAATATTTTGGCTAAGGTTGTGTGGATGCCTAGCATGAAGATAATTGCAAATTTATAATGTATTTTTCACTTAAGTGACTTGGAGGCCATCTTATGTGTATATTTACCTTTTGATAAAGTATTATTTCCTCATTTGCCTTGGACGACTTGGAGATGGAGTCAAATGCAACTCAAATGCAAATTGGAATAAAGGTGAATGTGAGTTTCATTTGGGCGCCCTAATTGGAGGGAATGAGATTTGAATTTGGAGAAGTTATAAATATGAGCCTTGGCCTTCATTTGTGGTATCCATTTGCAAATAGAACGAAGTGGTGCTGAAATTTCTACAGACCTTTGCTTTGAGGAATGCATACCTCCTAGCGCCCTTAGTTTCGTGCTTGCAAGATAGCACCTAGCTAAGTTGAGACTGTTCTTTACACTGAAGAGCAGATTGAGCATATTGAAGATGAATACTTTTGATGTTTTATGAGTGTTGGTGTGATTTTCTCAGTTTTCTGTGTTGCTGGTTTGGTGCTAGCTGTAGCACGTTTTGGCTTGTATCTCCTTGATTGAATTTTTGGTGATTCAGGGTATTCTTCCAATGCTTTCATCTACCTTGGGCGCTGTTGGTATGTGGCGACTGATCATGCTATATTGTACACCCCGACATGTATCCGAAAAAGGAAAAATCAACGAAAAAAGAAAAAAACCAACTTTGTAGAACCCTAATCTGGAAGCTTCTAAGCTTGTTAAAATGGGTTCGGATGGGGGTTACAGTATGATGAAAAATGTGATTATTTGCAAGATTGTAATGGGTTTTTACACTGGATAATAAAATCATTGGATAGCTGTGGTTTGGTGGATGTAGCCCGGATTGGGTGAACCACGTTGAATTCTCTGTGTTATAATTTCTTCTATGTGTGTTTCAGTTTCTCTGTTTATTAATTAAATTTGCATTTAATTGTTAGATATTTGCCTTTCTAACCCTAACAGGCGCCCCTCTCTACAAGTTTTTAGATTTTAATAAGGTGATGCTGATTTTATATGTTGGTCGCCCTTCTCTTTGAAGGCCGTACCTTGTCCTTTGGTGCATTGGGAAGTGTGTTTAATATTTCTGGGTAGTTTTGAAATATTCCGAGCCAATTTTTTTTTTAATTTTCTGAATGTGATTACAAACAACATGCGCCCGTTAGGGTTAGCAAATAACTAAACAATGCAGAATTCAACTCTAACCAAGGATGTACACCAGGATCCCGAGATGGGCAAGGTGTTAGCATGTGGTCAAAGGATCTCAATGCAAAGCACGAACTGAAATAACCCTAACCAAGGATGCGCCAGATGACAGCGTGCATATGGTCAGAGGATCCCTATCACTAATTCTGCTGAAAGTAACTCAACACCAAGTATGTGCTACCCAATCCAGGATGGAATGAGGCGACCATATGGCAGAGATATTAAAACTTCAATGCAACTCAAAGTAAATAGGCGGCAAGCCAGCCTCTTCCACTTATTTAGTGGGCATTACAAAGTATGAATAGCAAGAATAAGAAAGATGCTGACAGTACTACTGTCCAGCTTACAATGAGATGTAGAATGCCTGCAAGGTCAAGGATTAGAGCTCTTCAAATTGTTGCAATAGTAAATGTGTCTTCCACAATGCTTATCATGACTCCCTAACACCAACTCAACTCAAATGACAGCCTAAATGCAAACTGATATGACTGAACCAAGGACTGAAACTAATAACCAGCAACACAGAACCCTATAGAAATGATCACAACTCACTCAATTCTCAACCAAACGACCCCAAATGAAATGCATTAGCTCCCTAAGACAAAGGCGCCCAAGTAAGAACCAAAAAACTGACCTAAACTGCTGTATCTTTTTTTGCACGAATCCCAAGCAAGGACAAAATGGTACGGCCCTCAAGGAGGGGCGATTTCTTCCTATAAAATTCAGTTCTTCATCATAAAATCTGAAACTTGCCCAAACAGTTCGCCCTTGACAGATAAATGCAATGAGACAATACCCATAAGGAGATAAATTTTATTTTCAAATCTGCAATTGAAACTCACTTACAGCCAAGATAATCAGCAACTCCAGAAAATTACTAAAATGCAAGAAACATAACTACATATGCAAAACCCAAGTACTACAAGCAACCCTCACTACAAAATTCACTCAATAACTAGCAAACCTCTCCACTAGATGCTATCTCTCAAGCATGAAGTCGAGCCAAGGCTAGGAGGCTTTCATTCCTCGAAGTAGTCCCAGCACCATTCCGGCAGCATAACAATACTTCAGATATAAGATGATCAAAATGAGGACCCAAGGCTTCCTTTTATAAATTTGAGAAGGCCCTCCAGAAGCTTCTAGAAACCCTAATTTTCAAATTTGAAATAACTCCTTTTCCCTCCAAGAGATGGCGCCCCTTTTCAAACATTCACTTTTGACTTTTAATTTTAATTCACCATTTCAATAGTTAGGCGTCCAAAAACAAGCTTCCTTTTTGACTTTAATAAAATATAAATCTCCTTCATGAAGCGCCCCTCCTTGAAAACCACTTTTTAAGACAACTTTAAGTTAAGAGACTAGGCCAAGGGGGGGTATTATAACACTAAAATATAACATTTTAAAAATCAACTTGACTTATCTCTCCAAACGCATCCTAAGGCCAAAAAGAGCAATTCCAACTGAACTGACAACTGAGGGAAGCCAACTGAACCGGAACCAACCTGCCAACTGCCCAAAATAGAATTTACTAAAAATAGTAAATTCCAAAAAGTGCTCGAAACGCAAATCCAGACACACCACTGCGAAGCTCTCTGAAAACCCAGAAAGAATCCGCAATCCAAACGCCAAGACTCGAGCAACAACCATCAAAACAGGAAACCCTAATTTCACCTTCCGAGTAGCCTACGGATCTCCGGAATAGGCCAACGGTCAACCGAAAAGATCATGCTTGAGAAGGGGACATTACAAGTTTGTTGATGTTTTGTGGCTTGAGCTTGGTCGCCTACCTCCAAGGAATTGATTGCACTTGGTCTCATGTCATTCAGAGGTGTCTAGACAAAGTTATGAGCATTTTGGTGTGATTTGAGCTTGCTGGTCTGAGATTTCTGTATGTTGCAATTTCATATCAGATTGGTAAAAGTTCAGTTTTTGGCTTGTTTTATTTTAATGTCCCGTTTTTTATTACATGAAGAAATATAATATTATTTTAAATATTTAATATTTTCCTCCAATAACTAATTCAAAAGGGAAATATTATTAATTAAATAATATTATATTTAGTGACTTATTAAATGCAAAATCAAAGTTAAGTCACAATTGGAAATTAAAAGAGGAGAAAATTGAAGAGTTAGGTAAGCAGAAGGCAAAGGGGCAAGGCAAAGGTGAATAAAAGAATTGAGGAGAGCTCATTGCAGGATGGCATGGTTGATTGTGGTTTGGAGAGCTTGGCTCTTTCTTGTAATTTGAGGACGTAAAGCCCTTGAATTCTCAAGAATTGGACGAAAACCCAATTCTTCTATGGGAAAAATCATTCAGGTTTTGCAATTGTGCATATGTGTTGCAGAGTTTGTAAATAGGTAATTTTCTGAATTTGGACAAAATTAGAGAAATTTGGAGATGAATAAATATATTTTGGTATCAAATGCCAATTTGCCCATCGCTGAAAAGAGAACGAAAAATTTCAATAAGACGCATATCTTTCTTTGGGGTGGCCGTGATATTTATGTTCAGCGCAGAAGCTGATATAGCACTAGATTGAAGAACTATACTGAAAGTGATTCTCATCTAATATTTGACTAGCAAAGTCCACCTTCCTGATGGCGAATTAGGAGTATTGGGAATGACTCTGGGAAGAATTCAAGTGCCAGTTTGTGTAGAAAATCTGCACCTTCTTTGCTATCACAACTCAAATTTGAGGTGAAGATTATATTCAGTAAACCAATCTGGGCAATTAGTGCATCAACGTTGAAGTCTCCTGAAGCTTACGGGTGAGATTACTGAGTTGCTTTCAAGTTGGAGTCATTTATCGAGAATTGCTTATTTTGAATAATAGTCATCAAGAAACCGTTTCATTCTTGATTTGCCACTTCTAATACCCAACTGCCAAGTATAATAGTAGTCGATGCTTGTAAGGATTAATGGACGATAAGTGAATTGAGTCACTCACTTTAAGAAGCATGTTTTCAACAGAAAGAATTGCAATAAATGGTCTAAGAGGAGGCATGTGCTATCGCAGGTGTTATTGGAAAGGAACGAACGTGTCAATTCAAGAGAGACGAAAATTAGTAAAGGAAGGCCGGGTGATAATCAGGAACTATTTATTGTATATTTAATGGCAAGGTGCTCACAGCTTTCAAGAGCCATAATGAAGCGAAGGTTCTGAAAGTATCTGTAAAAAAATTCGAATTATTGATTTCAAGACGACATTGTTCTGAAAGACCGTATTTGGCAAAAGAATATGGTGGGTGATTATGTGAGAAGAGACGATAAGAGAGAAGAATGCCACAACATATGCAGAGCATGAATTGAAGCGAAATTACTTCAAGAAGCTGTTTGAATAATAAAGTAGACTCGATCTTTTGGCACAAAGCCGTATTTCTATCGAGAAATATTGACATTGGGCGGATGAAGTGTTATTCTTGCTGAAGGACACAAAATCAATTAGTGGACAAGTGAGCTGTCCACCGAAAATTCATATGTATTGGAGATATATCAATCGGGCAAATTGAGCTGCTTGAAGGGAGTTTTTAAGTCTTTGAAGGGATTTTACGTCATTACTTAACAGAGATGGGAGGCTTTAATTCAATATTTGATCGTGGGTCCCAGTAAGCAGGGTTGACGTGGAGGAACCTGGGAGTGAGCAATTTTCTTTAACTCAACGCCACCTATTATGTTATCTGGTGGTTCCATCCTGCAGCCGTGGTGTGTATTATCCAGTGAATTCTCAAAGGTGTCTAGACAGTGCAAGAAGCATATGACACGTGGATATGGTTAAGAGAAGTCGCAGAAGGTTTCAGGTTAGATATATCTTAATTCTTGTTGAATACTGTAACTTGGAATTATGGATAGATTACTTTGTAATCTGATCAACAAATAAATCCTGAGTTTATTTATCTGCATGTGGAGTTCTATTGTAAATTCTGAGAATGTGAATTGAATTAGCAATAGTTGTCATATATGGTTGAGATATGTTGAAAACTTCATGAGGTGATCACATTGAGAACATTTGATTCATAAAGAATCTTATAACAATAAATCCATTGGATTCACATGTTGGGCAAAAGGAATAAAACTGTTTGATGAAGTGCCCTAATAGTTGTAGCAGAATTGAAAAAAAAAAAAATTGTTCCTAGAACAAGGCAGCGCACTACATTGGTATCAGAGCCATAGATTCTGCCATCCGGTGGATTCAAGTGCAAAGAGTTCATAGCAGAAAATTTCTGATCTGTTTGTGATTTTTCTAGTTACTTGCTTGCTTAGTTTGTAGGTGTTGAAGTATGGAAGTTGTTATGGGTGACAAACAATATAGCGACTACAGTAAACAAAACACAAGAGAGATTTTAGATGATTTTGCTAGAGGTCAAAGGGAATTATAGCAGAATTTAGCTCAATTGAGTGCTGTAATGACCCAATGTGTTGATGGGAACAATGGGCAAGAAAGAAATTATAGAAATAGTAATGATTCTGTAGACTATAGGGGTTAAAATCAGTGTTCTAGAGTTGTGACAGTCGACTCTAAATCCCTAACATTCAAAATTTTTCCAAGGAATAATCTTCAAATTGATAATGATCTTGCACAATAGGAATTTGAGGATCAGATTTTACAAGATTGGAAAGAATCAAGTGCTGATTTTTGGAGTGAAATATCTTTTCATGACTATAGGGATTTCAGATGGAAGCATAGACCACACAAGGGTGGTAGATCTCGTAATCAGAATAACCGCCTTGTCACGCATGTAACTGCTATTGGTAAATTTGGAGATGAGGAGAGAGCAAAGACTAGGGGAAAGAATCCTTCAATATAGGGAAAAAAGAAATCAGCAGGAATGGGCTTAGAAGACAAAATCAATGTTTCACATGTAGAGAAATTCGGGAGCCTAACCACCGATGCAGGGATGAAAAGGTGAATAGGTTTGAAGAAGAAAAGACAATCATAGAAGAAGAGGCTAGAAAAGAGATACAAGTGGCTGAAAATGTTCCTGAAGTTTTTGAGGCTACAAAGATTGAGAATGAAGTTAGTTCTTCAAGTATTTCCATCAGTGAAACTAAATATATTGATCTTCATGATAATGTTGAGAAAGAGCAATCTGCTGTTTTGAAGTTCACCAAATCAGCGAGTGAGGATGTAAGGACAAACAATCAAAAAAATGATTTTAACAATGCTTTCTTCCAACAGGGCAATACCAAAGTCATTGAAGGAAAAGAGTCACTTGTTGCATCTACTTGTGGGGTACACGAGTCTCTATGTTGGTGATTTAGAGGTGGTTATTGATTGGCATTGTGAGGAAATGGGTTCATTGGATGATACTAAGTTAGTTCATAACGCTGCCCCATCATTTTTACATGAAAGTTGCAAGACATCAACTAATGGGACAATTGAATTTAATGATGATATGGTGCCTTCAAATGAAAGTAAATCAGAAAAAGTAGTGTATGGCAGCCCAAGTCATCTTAATGAACTTGATCAAAGACCTTTTGCTTTGCATGACTTGAAAGTCCAGCTTGTAGAAAACAGTTTGGTTGCATCAAAAGAAAGGGAACAAGAAGTAGATAAGCCCACCTTTGAGCTTACATCTACAAAGGTGATCTTGGAGAGTACTCAAGCAGCTCTTCAAGAAGGAGAATTTCAGTTAGCTGCTGCAAATCAGATTAAGGAGCAAGAAATTGGGAATGGTGTTGGGAAAAATCAGCAAGTACTAGATGAGTTTGATGGGCCTTATATTGATATTGACATAGAGCAACCTTCCAAGTTGTCAAGTACAAAGTTGGAATAGCAAGATAATCAAGTAAGCAAAAATTCTTGTGAACCTACTGATAATCCTCTTTTTGAGTGGGATGCTGAAGCTACATTTGATAATCCACTTTTTGTGATGGAGGATCAATCTCCACACACAGGTATAGATTGCAGCCATGAGATAGCTGATATAACAGGTGATGAAGACAGTTTTCAATTTGATACACTTTATGAATCAACAATTATTGAGGAGCTTTCAAAGATGGAAGAAGGCATGCATGAAACTTACGATGACATCATTGAAAATGATGAAGAATATGTGAGTTTTACAAGTATTAACAACAGTCTAGTGTCTTGGTATGAACTTCATATACTATTTGGATATGTTAATAATGTGAAACATCTTGAATTGGATGAAGATTTGCATGAGATACAGGATGATACTGATGAAATAATTGAGTTAAATAATGGAATTTCAGTTATGGATTTCATAGAGGTGAAGTAATGTCCCCTTCTCATCAGTAATCTGTTCTGACACTCATCAGCCTATTGCGGAAGCCTGTAGGCGTGTGAGGAAAAATTAGGGTTTCCAGTTCTGAGGTTCTTTGGCATTTCCGAGAGTTTACTATTTATAGTAAATTCTATTTTTAGCAGTATGGAGTTTGTCAGCTTTCAGAACATCAAATCCAGCTGGAGCAATTATTTGCAATTCATGTCTGATTTCTTAAGGCATTTTTATGGTGATTAAAGGCATTAAGGTTATAATTTGCAGTTGACCCCTTGGCCTAGGAAAACAACTTAAGTTGTGTTTAAAAGAGGGACTTGGAAGGGGTATGCCATCATAAAGGTGATTTAATTATTATTGAAGATAAATGCCTTGTGAAATAAAGTGGACGCCTTTTGAAGAAGTTATTATTTTAAAATAAAGATTTTATGTTGCCTTGTAAAGTGGACGCCTTTTTGTGAAGCTGAAAGGTTTCTGGAGATTTGAAGAGTCTCCGTGACTGTTGGCGTCCTTTCTTGAGGGATTGAAGAGTCTTCTACTCTTCTATAAATTGAATGCTTTGTTCCAGCATTGTATCCATTCATGTTATCATACTGTTATGCTGTCGGAATGACAAATGAAACCTTGCTTCGAGGATGTTACCTCCTAGCCATTAACCAATTTTGTGTTTGAAATACAACACCTAGTTGGAATTTGCTGCTTCTCATCCAGACTAGCAGATTGTGCTTAACAGAAGAAGTTTTAATGATAATTCCAATTTTTGAGTTGCTGATTCACATACAGCTGAAAGTGAAAATTTGAATGCATCTCCTAGAGTAAATTTATTTTGATTATGGGTATTTTTGCTGAGTGTTTGCTAAGCCAAGGCGCCCCCTCTTGCAAAGTTTGAGATTTTATTTCGAAGGTTCTGATTTTTAATGACAAAATTGCCCTTGAAGAGGGCCGTACCATTCTTGGAGGCTTTGGAATTTGTGCCAGAAATATATGTGCAGTTTGGTTGCTGTTTGATGATCAGAATATGTTTGCCTACCTTCTAAAAAGACACAGCAAAAGACGACATTCGATTTGGAGGTGAATTAAGTGAGTTATGAACATTTCATTGGTTTTCACAGTTGCTGATTGACATTTCCAGTTTACTGTTTTCTGTATCAGACCTTAGAAGTTCTGATTTTTGACTCATTATCAGTAGTTAGAGAGATAAATAATTGTATGAGATCATCTATTACTCATGTGTTTGAAGACTATTGTAATTCATATGTAATTTGCAGCTTATTTCTTATTTGTAAAGACTGTAAACAGTAGTACTGTTCCAGTTCTAATTGCTGCAATTAATTCTTCTTCTTCTCACATAAGTACCCCTGGATGGTTTACTGCCAGTGTGGATAATTTGATTGTAACACTCTTGTACCCACTTTTCATAGTGGTGAATCCCCACAATTCTGTGGATGCCCGCCGCAGCGGATGAATCAAATTGCTGTAGCTTCATGGCTGGTTATCCGCCTACTAGTTTCAATTTTTAAGTAGTCACTCCGTCATATGTTAGCACCTCGCCCTCAGTGGGATCTTGTGTGCACATTCTTGACGTTGAGTAGTTTGTTAAATTCAAGTACTGTTCTTTATTTCTCCGCCATATGACAACACCTTTCCATCATTGGGATTGAGTGTGCATTCTTGGCGTCGAGTTCCTTTAAGCTTGGTTTTCAGTTGATGCTAATGCTAATCCAGTTGGCTATTGCTGGTTATGTTGTGTAATTCATTCAAAAAATTGGTTAGCATATTTCAGGTGCCTTGGTTGGAAATGTTTGATGATGCTGATTTTAGTTCACACAAGAATTTCAGTATCAGTGTTGGTGATGTTTTCTTTCTGTGGTTGCTTGAGAGTGGAGCACAAAGTGTGCATGATGAGTTGATGGTTTTAATCAGAGTAGCGCATTGGCAACCTGATGGTCACTTCAGAAGACTGATTTGGGATCTCGGTATTCAGTTTGGCTTGCAGATGCAGATTGCTTGAGGGCAAGCAATCTTCGGTACGGGAGGAATTGTAATGTCCCGTTTTTGATTACATGAAGAAATATAATATTATTTTAATTATTTAATATTTTCCTCCAATAGCTAATTCAAAAGGGAAATATTATTAATTAAATAATATTATATTTAGTGACTTATTAAATGCAAAATCAAAATTAAGTCACAATTGGAAATTAAAAGAGGAGAAAATTGAAGAGTCAGGTAAGCAAAAGGCCAAGGGGCAAGGCAAAGGTGCATAAAAGAATTGAGAACTCATTGCAGGATGGCATGGTTGATTGTGGTTTGGAGAGCTTGGCTCTTTCTCGTAATTTGAGTATGGAAAACCCTTGAATTCTCAAGAATTGGACGAAAACCCAATTCTTCTATGGGCAAAATCATTTAGGTTTTGCAACTGTGCATATGTGTTGCAGAGTTTGTAAATAGGTAATTTTTTGAATTTGGATAGAATTGCAGAAATTTGGAGATGAATAAATATATTTTGGTATCAAATGCCAATTAAGAGCCCATCGCTGAAAAGAGAACAAAAGATTTCAATAAGACACATATCTTTCTTTGGGGTGGCCGTGATATTTATGTTCAGCGCAAAAGTTGATATAGCACTAGATTGAAGAATTGTACTGAAAGTGATTCTCATCTAATATTTGACTAGCAAAGTGCACCTTCCTGATGGCGAATTAGGAGTATCGGGAATGACTCTTGGAAGAATTCAAGTGCCAGTTTGTGTAGAAAATCTGCACCTTCTTTGCTATCGCAACTCAAATTTGAGGTGAAGATTATATTTAGAAAACCAATATGGGCGATTAGTGCATCAGTGTTGAAGTCTCCTGAAGCTTACGGGTGAGATTACCGAGTTGCTTTCAGGTTGGAGTCATTTATCGGGAACTGCTTATTTTGAATAGCAGTCATCAAGAAACTGTTTCATTATTGATCTGCCGCTTCTAATACCCAGTTGCCAAGTATAATAGCAATCGATGCCTGTAAGGATTAATGGACGATAAATAAATTGAGTCGCTCACTTTGAGAAGCACATTTTCAACAGAAGGAATCGCAATAAATGGTCTAAGAGGAGGCGTGTGCTCAGGTGTTATTGGAAAGGAATGAACGTGTCAATTCAAGAGAGCCGAAAATTAATGAAGGCCGACCGGGTGATATTTAGGAACTATTTATTGTATATTTAATGGCAAGGCGCTCACAGCTTTCAAGAGCCATAATGAAGTGAAGGTTCCGAAATATTTGTAAAGAAATTCAAATGATTGATTTCAAGACAACATTGTTCTGAAGGACTATATTTAGTAGAAGAATACGGTGGTTGATTATGTGAGAAGAGACGATAAGAGAGAAGAACACCACAACATATGTAGAGCATGAATTTAATTGAAGCGGAATTACTTTAAGAAGCTGTTTGAATAATAAAGTAGACTTGATCTTTTGGCATAGAGCCATATTTCTATCGGGAAATATTGACATTGGGCAGATGAAGTGTTATTCTTGCTGAAGGACACAAAATCAATTAGTGGACAAGTGAGCTGTCCATTGAAAATTCATATGGACAAGTGAGCTGTCCACCGAAAATTCTTATGTATTGGAGATATATTAATCGGGCAAATCGAGTTGCTTGAAGGGAGTATTTAAGTCTCTAAAGGGATTTTACGTCATTACTTAACAGAGATAGGAAGCTTTAATTCAATATCTGATCGTGGGTCCCCGTAAACAGGGTTGACGTGGAGGAACCTGGGAGTGAGCAATTTTCTTTAACTCAACGCCACCTGTTATGTTATCTGGTGGTTCCATCCTACAGCTGTTGTGTGTATTATCCAGTGAATTCTCAAAGGTGTCCAAACAGTGCAAGAAGCATATGACACATGGATATGGTTAAGAGAAGTCATAAAAGGTTTCAGGTCAGATATATCTTAATTCTTGTTGAATACTGTAACTTGGAATTATGGATAGATTACTTTGTAATTTGATCAGGAAATAAATCCTGAGTTTATTTATCTGCATGTGGAGTTCTATTGTAAATTCTGAGAATGTGAATTGAATTAGCAATAGTTGTCGTATATGGTTGAGATATGTTGAAAACTTCATGAGGTGATCACATTGAGAACATTTGATTCATAGAAAATTCTTATAACAATAAATCCATTGAATTCACATGTTGGGCAAAAGGAATAAAACTGTTTGACGAAATGCTCGAATAGTTGTAGTAGCAGAATTGAAAAAAAAAAATTGTTCCTAGAACAAGGCAGCGTATTACATTTTCCATAGTAGATTACTTTGCTTAGTAGTGGAGAGCATATCTTATCATTTTGGAGTGTATTGGACATCTAATATTAATTGTAACTTGTAGATTATTTCATATTGTAAGGCTATTATCAGTAGTATTGATTCAATCATTTTACTTCTCTAGTTTACTTTTGAATTCCCACTTTTAGTGGAAGAGACAGGCCTCGCCGTCTATTACTTTCAGCATTTACTTTCTTGTACTGCTCGTTGAAAAGCGGAAGGGGTCGGGTAGCTGCCCAGACATTTACTTTTCAGTACTTTGTATTACACTCTCGCTGAATAAGTGGTCGAGTTGCATTGCATATATTGCTGATCGGCTGAGCCGTCTTTCATATTCAATATTTTGTATTGCACTCTCGTTGAATAAGTGGTCGAGTTGCATTTCATATCTCGCTGATCAGCTAAGCCGTCTCTCATATTGTACTTTCTAGCATCTCAGTTTTTACTGCTAATGATCCCCTCTTAATCGTATGCTCTCGCCTTGCCCTCACTGGGATTTGGGTGATCATAAAGTGAAGGGTTACTTTTAGCTTGATTATTTTGGTTATCTAACGTTAACGGGTGAAGTTGTTGTGAAAAATTTGGAAAAAATTATAAGGGGATATTTCAGTGGTATCAGAGCTAGTTGTCCTGCCAGCCTGTGAAGTCAGTGTTACAGTTGTCAGATGAGTGACAAAGAACTGAGGTACTACAGAGAGTAGAAGAGACAACAATATCAGAATCCACTAGTTCCGGAGGAGGATACTTTTTCAGAGGTTTTAAGGAAGCGTGAGACTGCAGTTGAGACAATGGCAGAAAGAGATAAGGGTCCAACTCGTGAGGAGGATGATAGAGATTCTAGAACTGAGAGAAAGTTCGACTTGATGTTGGAGATGATGACTCGGTTGCTTGCTAAAATGGACCAGCAAGTAACTCCAACACAACAACATTATGATGGTGAAAACAGTGAATCCAACACCAATCCAAGAGGGAGAACTGTTGGGCAACATATCACAAATACTAGAGGATCAGCCTCTAGACCTCTTCTTCCTGTCTTTACTCAAAGAGAGGAAACACAAGCTGAGGCCGAAGTTCCTATGGTAGATGAAGTAAGGCAAAGCTATATGGAATATGCTTCTCTACCAGCTGAAATCAGAGAGCATTTGACCTTTGATCAATACATGAACCAAAGGAAGAGAAGAGGAGGTTGAAGAACTGATAATCGTGCTCCTATGGGTCCTAGAACGGATTTTCAACAAGCTCTTGGAAAGGTGACCTTGGCTCATTTTGATGGAAGCGATAAGTGTTCGGCAAGGTCGTGGGTTTAGAAGCTTGACAATTACCTTTCACTAAGACCAATGCCTGAAGAAGATGCCATCAAGTTTGCTACCTTGCACTTGGAGGGAGCCGCCCATGAGTGGTGGTATCATGGTTTGGTCACCCTTGGCCATAACCTTGTTCATACATATGAGGAGTACACCAACAGGCTGATTGAGAGGTTTGACACTAAGGATCTTGAAGTGAAGTTTCGTGAGCTTGCGCAGTTGAAATAGCATGGTTCATTGGATGCATACATTGCATATTTTTAGAGGCTTTCCATTATGGTGCTCAACATCTGTCATGTCCCCCGAAATTGCAGCATTGAGGTATAAAGCATCGGAAACAAGATAAACAAAATAAACATTAAAAAACATTAACCATTTAATATTACTATCATAGTTATAAATAATATTGTAAATACTAAATATTATAAATGTGAAATACATGATATATCGATATAAAAGATGGCAATATAATAATAATGTAGTGGTTGCTATTATGCTTTAAGGTTTAATGATTAAGATACAAAGTATCAAGATTCCGATAAATATCAAAATATAAGTATGAGTAATTACAATTTAATATAAATGATCATTATAGATAATATCATAATATCTAACATGATTATATCCTATAGAATAACATTTACTACAATGATAAATCTATAATAATAATACATGAAAATCATATAAATATAATAAACTAATAAATATTTATGATTCCATAAACCATAATAAAGGAAAGTATATAAAATAAAATATAAACTATGAAATATAAATAAACATCAAAATAAAGACAAATATTACCAAACCAAACTCATAGACATAACGATTAAGCAAACAGTCAGCATTACCCAAGGATGGGTCAAAAGACCCAACCCTTGGTGGTGAATCGGCTCCAACACAAAGTCTTGGAAAGTCACGTCCCCAACAGCGATTACAAGTGGAGGGTCAACACAAGTCTAAGGAAAAAAAAGAAGAGATTGAAAAAAAAGCATATAATAAAAGAGGCACAGGCTGCTATACACGGACAGAAAGATATACATAATCTGAGAAAGAAACAACGAACCATTTAGAAAGATATTTCAATTTCCTACAATCTGTGATACTTTATTATTTATATTCATATCATCAATCGGGCTGGAAAGGAAGACAGGTCTGTAGACGGATCAGGAAATAAAGAGGTAAGTATTTTTTATAAAATTAAATAAGAAGTAATAAATGCTTATGTATTTAGGAAATGGAATCTGTTAGATGCATTGTGAACTTAGATGTTGATGATTGGCAAATAAATTAGGAATTTAATAACAGCTGGTCATTGATAAATGTATTTAAATATATTATCATTGATGCTGTATAAATATACTTAAATATATTATGTGGGACAATTATATTTAAATATATTTATGATTGATAAATATTCAATTAAGGATTGATAAATATATATATACTAAATATAATAAGGTTGCTGTATATATTGTAATTCATATATTTGACAAATAAATTATTGAATACAACTTACACTAAGATACTTATCTAATCAATGTGATCTATTGATTTATTGGGAAATGGATTCATGTTTCTATATGTATTTCTCATGGTATAGTTAGTGCCTTTATGGATAACTAGTTATTGAGATAATCATTATATGCAAATTGTTGGTATTATCAAACAACCGTGTTGATGGTTGAGAGGAAGGAACCGATGGGTTGAGCAGGTACTAGATTTCTCCTCTAGGTACGCCACTCTCCGGATCAGATGACTAAGTGTCATGCCATCGGGAGCCAAAGGGGTGATATCTGCTCTTGGGGTTAGAGAGAGCATCTACGGGCCTCCTATGGAAATCCTTCCTCTAAACTATTGCATGGTTGGATCAACTTGAGGAACTCTCCATCATAGTAGGAGATGGGAAATAGGAGGTGCAAAAGGGGATAGCAGGTGCTAGAGGCTTTCTAAGTACCCCACCCACAATGATGACTGGCGGTCTGCCATTGTTGGGCCAAGAGGGCTCGCCGTATCTGCTATTGGGCTTGGAAGGAGCACTCTACGGGCATCCCATTGCAGCCATCCTATTCAACCATACCTATGATTGAGAAAACCAACAGTAATAACTTTAGCAGGGTATTATTAAGTAAGTCATAACAATTGGATGAAATCACACAATCAATTGTTGTTTAGATAGAGCTAATACAATTGGTCTTAAGCTAAGTCAAATATAATTCAATTCTTTTCCCTTATTTCTTGCATTATTTGTTGATAGGATCAATCTTAAATTAAGGGTCATTACAACATCACTGAAAGAAGGCTTGTTGTTTTGTTTTCGAAAGGTTTGATGGAACCTTTGAAGGGGTGGGTTAAAGCATTTGATTCACCAAGTCTTGATGAAGCTATCAAGAAAGCAAGAAGTATGGAATTGGCTGCTCCTAGGCCTAAATTTCAGTCCAAGCCCTTTGCACATAAAAAGGATAAGAAGCACTTTTCAAACCAGCACAAGAAGTTTCCTTCTAAGTTGGATGATGAGCTTCGTGAGAAGCTTAGAAAGGATGGTAAATGTTACACATGCAGAGAACCATGGACTAAACGCCATATGTAATGTCCCTTGTTGGGAAAGGCCCTAAATCTTGTCTTAGAATCAACCGCTGAATGTCATTAGAGCTGTAACTCACTACTTAGGGGCTCAACAAGATAAGTCTCGGCCTTAGAAACACAAACTGCATAAAAGATCCACGTTTCTCTGCTCAACATATACTTATATATTCTTCACTTTATTCCCTTATAGATAATCATTGACTACTATTCCAAAGATTTCCTTATTTCTGATGGTTCCATCATAGGCGAGTATGGATACTCATTGGTGAAATGTAAATCCATAAAGCCGATTAACTTAGACATGAATGCACTACAGTTCCCATGAGGAGTTCCCCACGGTTGCGTACAAATATAGTGCCAACAGGGGGCGATAGACACTATAAAGGTTCTGTAACAGATTGACATACCGGTACTCAAATGTCATTTCGGCCAGTAGGACAAAACCATTGAAACCGTCGAAGAACTTCCAGAAATGGTGGACTCTTGCTGATGTCGCCTTGATGAATAATAATAATCAATGTGACCTCTTGCTGAAGCCGTCTTGATGGAACTATGTGTTGGAGTTATGGACAGATACAGAGGGGGGGGGGGTGTGAATTAGTAT